>PVIC010043604.1:0-15360 GCA_004025085.1 Thryonomys swinderianus
AAAAAAAAAAAAAAAAAAAAAAAAAAAAAAGAATAGTATTTCAAGAAAGTGTTCTTCCTCAGATTTATTTTACATTTATATAAGTTAATGACAGGAATGAAATCTAACAGTTTATAACCCTCCATAAGCTTATTGGAAAATATTTTCTTCTTATAAAAATTATCTTCCTTTTGTGCTCTGTGTAAGTGTTTTTATATAATTATAAACATATCTATTTCATTATTGGTTTAGCAGTTACAATATGGAAATAGTATGAATTAACTTTTTGATGGATTATAAATGAAATTCATTTCAAATTTTTACATGCTGTCATCATTAAAACATTCTTATAGAACTACCAAAGAATGAGAAAAATTCCCTTGTTATTTTCTCACCCATATGTGCCTACTCACAATATCCTGTCCTCTCATTTTATGTATTTCCAAGGCAGCAGGAGCTTCAGGTAGTTTGTAACTAGCTTTTCTCAATATAAAACATTTCCACTACAATGCATTGGTTGTGTTCAGCCTTAAAATAGGAAGGAAATCCTCCCTCAAGCAACAGCAGAGAAACATTTTGAAGAAAATGTGGTAAGAAAATGTGTGAAGAAAATGTGGTAAAATGTGAAATAAACCAATCATTAACAATATTGTGTGATGTCACCTATTTGAAATATCTAAAGTAGCTAAATTCATGGAGATGAATTGTGATGAGAGGGAGGAGGAAGAGCTTTGTGAATTGGTGGAGAAGTTCAAATTTGTAATGCAAGAAGGGTCTGGGGCTCTATTTTACCATAAGGTGGATATACTACACACAACCAAACCACTTCATGGTTACAATACTAAATTTTTTGTATTTTTAAAATGCAATTCTAAAACCCTGTACATGGCATCTCCGTTGAGAAAACATTCGCAACCTGGTATGTGAAAGCTCTTGAGTCTTATTCAGCATCAGTCGTTATTCTGTTTGTTGATGAAAACTATAATTTTTAATTGTCTGGCACAGTTTAGCTCAGTTCCCTGCTTGGACTGTCAGAAGTAACAAGGAAGTTTGTCAGCAGAGCTTTGGACTCACCTGTGGTTCGGCGAGGGAGAGATACACTTCCAAGTTCATGTGGTTTGGAGCTACATTATTACCGTGCAGGGTGCCAGATCAATGGCCTCAACTTCTTGCCAGGTGTTGATCAGATGCTACTCTCAGGTCTTTTGCCCTGCGAGTCTTCCTCAAACTTTCTCTTGTTTCTTCGAGTTCAGCTGGAGCGTTTCCTTGTAAAATCAGTGGTACAATCTTATGTAACCAAAGTGCATGTAATCGTGGATATCCCTTTTCCTTTGCCAAATTCTGTGGGTTAAAGTCAAGTCACTCAGCCAACCTTGCTCAAGGGAAAGGACCACGCAATGGCGTGAATGGAGGTAAAGATGATAGAACCCAACCTAGAGTTTGTCCACCACAAGCACGACGTTAGATAATGAGTTACCTTGTCAGAAGGAACCATATAGGGAATGGAAAGAATTGGCTTAGCCACAAGATGAATTGGGCATCGGTACCTATTACCATTTATCAATGAGCTACAATAAGTCAAGCTGTATGCCAGACTTTCTTCAATGAGATTGTCTGTCTATACATATCTCATTCACGGCAGTCTAAGTCCCTACAAAGGCAGCTCTTAAGAATACCACTTGAGGTGGTAAGGAAATAAATTGTGGAGACATGAAAAAATGGATCCAAATTTCAAATAATGATGCGGTGCAAAGACCGGGCTTTAAAACATCGCCTCTACTCCTCCTACACAGCAGTAATACATGAAATATAACAAATAAAAAGATGGATGACCAAATCTAGGCTGCAATGAAAATAGAGTAGAAACGAAAAGAAACATTTCCCAAACTGCTCCTCGGATACCACCGTCCAGAGTGGCACTTCCAGCAGCTCCACACACCCACTCCCCAAAAAGCACATTACGATCGTTTTCAAAAACTAACCTTGTAATTGTTCTGGGAACCATCCTAAGGGTCAACAGTGGATGATGAAACGCCCATTGAAGGAAACCCATGAAAACTGCGTGTGCAAAATGAGAGTCCGTGGGGTTTGAGTGCAGATCACTTCTTCCCTCCCCGCAACTCATGTGGGGAGAAACTGCTGCAGCTGCCGACACGGGCTCCCTCATCCCAGACCCAGGCGGTGGAGGAGGGCGGCTCCCACCTCCTCTCTGGGCAGCACTTCTCGGACTTCGCAGTCTCCGGAACTGTGAGCCAAATAGACCTCTATTCTTTATAAATTACTGTCTCCTTTATTTTGTTACAGGGGCAGAAAACAACCAAGACCGTTTTCCCACAGACACTATGTCTATTCCCGTCTTCTTCTCCCAGTGAATTGTGAATCTCTGCCTTTAGTGCTTTCCAGATTTAGAAGAGTTTTCGATTTTCATTTTGTATAATCTTTCCTTGTTGTGAGGATGAGTGACGCCCTCCACACTCTAAGTGTATACGTGTCAGACTGTAGAGCTTTAAGTCATTGTGAAATGTCCTCTTTCACACACAAGGGGCCTCACCCAGTATGTCTGGAAAGAAGGGGTGTGGCTTGTACTGTCTCAGTCTCTCCACGTCAATTTTTTGTTATTACACGTTTGCAGTGCATAGTGTTTACACTCCTGTGTGGAATTTGTACTTGTTTGTATTTTAATTCCTCCTTTCATTCCCTCTCTCTCTTGATCCCCTCCCAATTTGAAAAAGATCTATCTTCTGACTTCCTTTTATACATCTTTTATTTTGCTATTTATTTATGATTTGATTTATTCACATATGCAAAACTGTGATATTTAAGCTTATGTGTCTGATTCATTTCACTTAGCATTATGATCTCCAGGTGCATCTCTCTTCCTACTAATGACTCAAGTTCATCTTTCTTTATGACAGAATCGTACTGCATTATATGTAAATATCACATTTTTTTAATCCATTCATCCATTCTAAACTCTAGTTACTATGAATTGTGCTGCTAAAAGATGGGTATACATGTGTCACTGCAATACGTTGTTTTTAATTCTTTCAGGAAGAGGCCGAGGAGGGGAACAGCGGGGTCAAGTTTCTAGTTTTAGTTTTTTGAGGCATCTCCATCCCAGTTCCATAGTAGTTTACTAGTTTATATTTCCGCTAGCAATGTAGCACTGTTCCTTTTTCTCCAGGAGCCTCATGAGAATTAGGTTTTATTACCTTTCTTGATGGTAGTCATTCTTTCTGGAGTAAGGTAGAATCTCAGTATCATTTTAATTTGCATTTCTGTAATGGCCAGCAGTGTTGAACATTTCTCCAAGTATTATTGGTCATTTCTACTTTTGTGAAGTATCTATTAATTCAGTTCCCCATTATTTGATTGAGTTTTTTTATTTGGGAACATCTAATATTTTGAGATTTTTATATATTCCACATACAGTTTAGATTGTGCTGTGATGAAGGAATAGCTGGCAAAATTTTTCTCATTCTCTAGCCTTTATTTTCACTCTCTTGATTATGCTTTTGCTATGCATACATGTTTTAATTTGATATGATCTCACTTGGTGATTTTCAGTACATTTTCGTATGCCACAAGGATTCTCTTCAGAGAGTCATTGTCTGTGCCTAGGAGTTCTAGAGTTTTACCTATTCCATCAGGTTAAATATTTCTGTTTTGACATTTGGTTGTCTCAGCCTCTCCAATTTTTAACTACTTTACTTCCTACATTCGTTCTGTTGCTTTGGGGTTCTTCAAAGTCAGTTTAGGAATATAAAAGAAAGGTATTATAAACAAGGACCATTTTCTCTTTGTAGAAAATACTCAAATTCTGGTGCTTTCAGTCCTTCAGTACACTTTGGTAAATTTTTGAAGATCCACTCCGAATCCAGAAACTACAGCACTGCTATCCCCTGAATGCTCCCAGTAGTGGCTCTCTTTCTGGAAGCTTACTTCATACAACCTTGCTCTGTTGTGAAGTTTGTTTCTCTTTCCCTTATTTCCACTAGAATTGCTTCTCTCCTATTTTCAAAACAATTCCATCCTGATGTTATGAGTTGAATTATGTCCCACTAAAACATACATTTGAGGTAATCATGTTAAAACGAGGTCACTAGACTGGGTGCTAATATATCTGGCTTGTTTTTCTGCAAAAAAAAGAACAATTTAAACAGGGATAAACACTAAAGAAGCATATCATATGAAGATACAGTGATTGAATGATACATCTGCAAGCAAAAGAGCATTTTAAAAAATGCTACTAGGGAAGAAAAGAAGCTAGGAAGAAGAAACTAGTCATAGAAGGAACTAGATGTTGAACTTCAAATTATCATGAAACGATGTCTGTCATTTAAGCCATCTACCTTGAGAAACTCTGTTATGGTAGTCCTAGGTGAGGAATACACCCAGCCACATACCAGTATGTTTACTAGCTCTTAGGAAAGTGTACTAAGCATTCTGTTAGGAAAGTGTACTAAGCATTCTGTTAGGAGAGTACTTGTCTCTTTACTGTCACTACAGGTATCCTCAGTCAGTGTTGTCTTTAATGGGAGGAAGTTACATACTCACATTAGGGACTACACTTCTTAAACTATCTTCCTTTGAATAGGAAACAACAAGTTCTAATTTGAATTTTTAAAAGGTTATATCTTTGATAATTGGGAAATGGATTGTACCAAGATAAAAATAAAAGCATCTAGAACAGGTAAGAGATAGTTACTGCATCCAACATGGACTGAAATAATAGCAAAGGGTATACTTTCAGGAATTATTCTATAGTTTCTGACTGAGTTATAGTAGTGGAAATGGTGAAAACAGGATAGGTTTAGGGTTTCTTTTGAAGAAAGAGGCAATAGACTTTTAAATAAATTAATCCATTGTTTCCAGAGTCTACCAAAATAGAAGTATATTTCGTTTCACTCCTCCATTTAAAATATCTTCACTTTTCTTGATTGAAGCACAAATTCAGATTACTCAGTATGGAATACAAAGATTTTCAAAACTGGACTCTGGTCTTCCTCTTCTGTTAAAAATCCTACCCTACAACTGAGATCCAGCCAGAGATGCCCTAGTGGTCTTGGCAATGCCGAGGCTCACGCAGTAATTCATTCTGTTTAATCTTACTGGGATCCTCTTCATTCCCAAGAACATTTCTCAGTACCATTAACATTTCTCTTTGCACCATTAACATGCATCCCCTTGCCAACTTCCAAGCCTCTTGACATGTAGGCTTCTAAATGCCTCCAGGGAGCATTTAAGGTGTGGTCATTGATTCATTCCACAAATTTTCAGCTGTGTTGTGTGAGAGGCATTATGGTATGGTTGAGAATATGTTAAAAAGACAAAGTCGTTGCACTCTTTGATTTTACATTTTAGTAAACAGAACATATTGCAAAAAAACCACCTTTTCTCTGGGTTACAGAGGAAACAAGAAGCTGAGATTATGAATAATGTGAGAACGAAAGACAGTATTATTTAGAAAATTTTGGGATTATTTCCTGCAAAGCATTCTAAATGGTTTTCTTGTCAGCTGCCAGACCTTCCTTCCTTTGACGGTCCAAGGCAATCTAAGGTTTCCAGCGCCTGGTTTTCCTTATTAGCTTACAGTTGTGAAATAAACAAATGCCAGGGAAGTACCAAGTAAAAACTAAAAGTGTTGCCTTCATCGTTCGTCTTGGATCTACCCACAGAACAGTTATACCTCAAAACTTGTTCTGTAAAAACAGAACATCAACATATCCCCAAGAGTTGCAGTTGAGTCAGACATGAGAACGAAATTTACAAGAGGCATTAGGAAACTAGTATGGATTTCTTATTTAAGTTTTAATTTAGAGGTAAATTTCCAAATCTTTTTTGTAGCTGAATGGGTAAAGCCTGCTAAACCATGAGAAATTCAAACTATGAATTCTGCCGGGAGAACGAGAGTTCATGGTGAGTCGTTCTCTAAGGTGACCCCTCCACGGAGTGTTCAGAATGAAGGGGGGAGCATAACCAGCTTCGTAAACAAGAGGGCGACCTTCGCCTCCCATACGCATCTACCACCTTCATCTAGTTGTACAGGAACCGACCTAGCGACCACGCCCGCCCATTTCCGGGTTGTCGCAGCCGCCGCCGTCGCGTGCGTAATGACGTATCAGTCTCCCGCAGACCCCGGAAGTGCAACTCGAATTTGGCCGGGGTGCGGATCCCGGAGGGAAAAGTCCTGACGACCGCAGGAGGGAGTTCCACTAGCGAGCTGGAAGGCCACGCCTCCTCCCGCCTCCCCCCGCAGCCCTGTAGCTGGGGGCAGAGCTCAGGTAGGAGTCGCGTCCGCGAGGAACCGAGCTCCGGACGGGCCACGGTTAAGTCTGAGGTAGGGGGCTGGCTCGGCTCGGTCTCCGGCCGGGAGAGCTGGCCTTGAGGTCCGAGGCTGTCAGAAACTGTTCTTCGTTTCCGGGGAACACCGCTGACCTGTGTCGCAGACGGTGCAGAAGGGCAGTTTCCTCTTGCCTTGTATCGGAACTTGTGAATTTCTGGGAGCCTCTGGGGACCTTAGTGTACTAGGCCCTCAGACAGGTATTACATACAGGTTTCTGGTGGAACTGTTTTTTGTTTTGTTTTGTTTTTTGTCCCTAACGGACAGTATTATCAACTTCAAACAGGTTGAAGTGCAGCTATAAAATGCTTTTTGAACTTTTAACATGCGACCTTTCTTTGGGATGCGATATGAGCGCTTAGTGGAATACTTCTGCCTTTGGAATAAAGTTAGCTATATTTTCAAAGTAGAGTGTTTTCTCCCACATCCAGGTATTTCACACATTTTCTAGTGTTCTAGGGTGTGTTATGTCTGTTGGGCCAAGTAACTGGCTACCTATCTTTTGGCTATCAAGAAAAAAGAAACAAAAAGAAGCAAAAAGAACAAGCGATGTTGGATTTGTTAATTTCCCAAAAGTCCTCACAAAATCTTAGAAGGAAAATTCTGTGGTTTTCATTTACAAGTGCCATGTACTGATCATCAAAATAAGTGTAATGCGATATTTGTCATACAGCATATGGCTTATTTTTGCTCTAAGCAGTGTCAGAAGTATATTGTTATCCTTATTCTTTATCTTTCCTACTGAGGGACAAATGTACTATATTCATTTAACACATTTACAAGCTGAATCAGACAGTAAATTTTCATGTGCTTAATTAAGATCTCAGCGTTAGTGCTAGTACCAGGTTTCTTTTTGACTTTTCACAAAGTGTTCCTGTCCTTTAACCAGCAAAGCCCACACTGAAAGACTAAAGATACTCTGGATGCCTTTGTGGCTGTGGGTGTTTGTAAGCAATGGAGAAATATTCAGGGAAATGAAGTATGAGAGCATCTGTCTACATTTAGAAAATAGTTACTAGCCACCTTTAGTGTGCTACATAATGTCTTTGGTGCTGCTTGGAAGACAGTAGTAAACAAAAGAGAAAGTCCTTGAACTCCTGGAGCTTATACTTTAGTGGGTGGAGAGTGACAATAATCAAATAAATATATTAATAGGAGTGAAAAGAAAAATAAAACATAAATGGGAGAGTGATGGAGGATGCTATGTAAGATAGGATATTCAAGCACAGACTTTTGGATAAGGGGACATTTAAGTAGAGATGTGAATGAATTAGGGACAGTGAGATCTGCAGGTGTGTGGGGACAGAGGTCTTTTAGGCTAGTGTACAGTCGCTGTGGCAGAAGCATGTTTGACGTAAGTTGGAATAGCAAAGTTGTGAGTGTCAGAGTTTAAAAATCTTGCAAATGAGTATTTATTTAGTGATTTGTTGGTGCATGAGGAGGCATTTTTGACATTTTTTTTCTAAACTTTCCCCAACAGACTTGTATGAGGGAATTTAGTATGGGCATGTGGATATGTTTCCAAGTTTTTGTTGAGCTTTCACAAAATTATACACCATTTACTCAGGTGGATATAACTTATCCTTTGTTTTTGCCAGCTTGATTTTGCATAGTATTCATTAAGTAGCAAATACTCTGCTATATATCAACTTTACTTTGTATTCAGCCTTTTAAAAAAATCAAAGTAAAACATACATACCATGAAAGTTATAATGTTAACTTCTCCAGTCTTGACTGCCTTCAGCCCCTGACAAGTACTAGTCTATTTTCTCTGCCTGTGACTATTTTTTCTTCTTGGTACTGAACCGAGGGCCTTTGCATCAAGCTGCTTTCCCAGCCCTTTTAAAATTTGGAGACAGGGTCTTGCAGAGGTGCTAAATTGCTCTGGTTGGGCTCTAGATTATGATTCTCTTGCCTCAGCTGCCCTGAATACTGGGATTAGAGATGCGCTTCATCAAGCCTGGCTGTGTCTATGAATTTGACTACTGTAGATTCCTTATGTAAGTGCAATTATATAGTATTGTTCATTTCAAGTTATTTACTTTTCTCATTGCTGAGGCACAATACCCTATACTCTCAGTTTAAAGGAATTTATTTTGGCTCATAGTCTGTAGAGGTTTCAGTCCATGGTGGGCTGGCTTCAAGGAAGGGTGGCCTGGGAAAGGAGCCTTGCAGAGTAGAAACAGTTCGTGGCATGCCAGGCAGAAGGCAGCAAGCTGCAAGTCTGCCTTTCCCCTTTACTCCATGCAGGCACATACGCCTTCTTGGGTGGTGCCACCCACACCATGGTTGGACCTTCCCATTATTCACATGCAGAACCATGTTCACCTGATCAGTGGACTAATTTAGTTATCGTACCCTTAATCTATATCCACATGTCCTTAATCTACATTCATGCACTGTAGATCCAGCCAACTCTGAAAGGTGCCATCTATGAGTGCATGAGGCTTTAAGGGGACATTTAGACAGTAGGTGTAAGGCAGGGCCATTGACTTACTTCTATATTTAACCCACTATAAATAATGCTTCTATGTATGCAAATATCTGTTCTGGTCTCTGCTTTTGTTTCTTTCAGGTAGTAAATTTCTAGATTATATAGTAAATTGCTTTAGTTTGAATCTGAAGTGTTACCCAGACGCTGACATTTTAAAGGTGTGATTACTAGGGAGGCACTACTGGGACATGGTAGAACCCTTTGAATGTGGGGCCTCAAGGGATGTTTGGATCATGGTTTTGGGTTCCTTGGAGGAGGTGATAAACCCCAGTTACTTCCTTCTGTATATTTTGCTTTCTGACTGTGGGCTGTTTTGCTGGACCATATACTCCCACTATGATATGCTGCCTCACTATAGACCCAAAACCCATAGGGCCAACTACCCATGGACTGAAACCTCCACTAATGTGGGCCTAGACAAAGGCTTTTTCATTTTAAGTTGATGCTTTTGGTAATTGTTATGTAACAGAAAGCTGATTGACACACAGAACTATGTTTAATTTTTTGAAGAACTGCCTACTCTTCCTGCAAAGATCATTCCATTTTACATTCACACCAGCAGTACACAGGGATTCTAGTTTCTCCACATCCTCACCAACATAGTTTCCTTTCCTTTCTTTAATAATAGCTGTTTTCAGAGATGTGAATACTCATTTACTGTGGTTTTAATTTGCATTCTCCTTAAAAAAGGGGGGACATTAAGCATATTTTTGTATGCCTTTTGGCCCTTCATGCATCTTTAAAGTGTGTCTACCACCACATCTGTTGTTGCCTTTTATACTTAAATTACTATAATTGTAAACTTGCCAATTGTTGGTAGAGTAAGTATCCACATTAAGTCCAAACTTTTGTAACATTTTTATTATCAGATAGTGTTGACAACCTTTCAGTAAAATCAAACACCATCCTGATGTACTTTTCACATTAATTTTTTTTTCCTTTGGAAGGAAGGAAGCATATTGATTGGCAAACTGTACCTGTGAAGTAGACTTCTTTAGTAGCTGAAAAGAGCCAGAAACAGATAAGTCCCCCCAAAAAATGAAGAAACAGAAAAGATGTGTTAGATAGCAATATAGCAATTGGGTATAGCTAGATGGACAGTGGCAGAGGAGATCAGTAACAGCGATAAACAATGAGCATCAGAACTGACAACAGAAGAGAGACAATCCGACAATGAACTGACAGAAAGTAATAAAGTTCTATAGATTGGAAAGGGATGGGGACAGGGCGGACAGCAGATTGCCAGCTGCCATTCACCTTGTGGTTCTGAAATGAGGTATATTAGCTTAGGAAGATCTACTGTATAGAAAGTAATGTATGTCAGTTCCTAGTCATCAGTGGTGTTTGGAAGGTGTGTGCAGTGTCTCTTCCTACAGAAGTAAACTGTGTCCTTCAAACCATGTACCACATCATTTCCATTCATAGAATAAAGAGACTTAATTGAATAATTGAGTGTATAATCTAACAATGTCTGATGTCATTAAATTTTTATATATAATTTGTTTAACAAGGAAAGGAATTTTTTTTTTTTTAGACAGGGTCTCACTTTGTAGTTCAGGCTGGCTCTGAGCTCACTATGTAGCCTAGGCAAGCCTGGAACTCAGCAATCCTCCTGTCTCTGCCTCCCGAGTGCTGGGATTACAGGCATGAGCCACCACACCCAGCACTGTGGTATGTGGTATTGATGGCTGGTGGGCGTGAGTCTCCATGCCCAGCATTGTATGTAGTTTCCAGGGATCCAACTCAGGACCTTGCGCCTGCGCGGCAGTGAGAACCTCTGAGCTAACCCTCTGGGCCAAGGAAAGGAATTTTAAAATAAATGATGTCTGTTAGTTTAAGGTAGCATGAATTTTTCATTTGTCTTTAAACTACTGAATGTTTTGCACACTTACTGTTTGAGATTCTTTGGGAATGCTGCATTTAGATAACTCAGTTATAAAGCTTACTTTCATAGATTCATTAGTTTATTAATGAGTAAAAAATTATGCCATAGTTTGGCTTATCATCCTTTGACACACTAAAGTCTTTATCAGTTTGCTGCAGATGAGGTAGCAGATGACTAACTTTGTCAAGGTTTCACAGCTAAGTTACAGACAAGTTTTGAGACAGCAGTGTTCTGCTTTCTCTCTCTTTTTTTTGCTTTTGAGACGGGGTCCCGCTTTGTAGTTTAGGCTGGCCCTGAGCTCACTATGGTGCCCAGGCAAGCCGTCGCGAACTCAGCAATCCTCCTGTTTCTGCCTCCCGAGTGCTGGGATTACAGGCGCGAGCCACCACGTCCAGCATTATGGTTTGTGGTGTTAATTGTTGGTGGGCGTGTTTCCACGCCCAGCATTATATGTGGTTACCGGGGATCGAACTCAGGACCTTGTGCTTGCGAGGCAGGCGCCGGAACCACTGAGCTAACCCTCTGGCCCACTCTGCTTTCTCTTATACTGTTGTTTCCTTTTTTGTAAAACTACACTCTGTACTGTTTGTTACTGAAATACTTTTTTGTTTTTACCTCAGAGAAAATATCTCTGAGGACAGATCATTGAAGCAAAGCATTTTTTTGTGTTTGCTCATTTTGTTATAGCAGATTATATACTTATTTTAAGCACTGTTTAGATTGATAATGTACTTAGGCTTTATTTGCTCCGAGATTAGAGAGGTGATAATAAGACTCGAATTGTGAATTTGGGCCTTGGTAAAGCCCTTTAATTGCTCTTTACAGGAATGAGTACAACTAGTACCCACCAGTATTACTACTCACTGCTTTGGGATGTAGTTAGCGTTCCTACCTCCTGCTAATCACGCTGCCAAAATACGTAATCAGGTTTAGGAAAACTGCAGGAAAGTTAATATATATGGCTCAACAGGCACACTGCTTCTATTTAAAAAGCATTTCAGAATAAATATCTAAGATGGTGACGCCAAACGCTTTTTCTGAAAAAAGCTTAGCTTTGTTTTATAAGCCTTGTATAGAGCAAGAATAAACAGGAAATCTGACCAAAATTATAACTCAATTTGAGGTAATTTAAAACTGTGAAAAGATTGACTCACTGATAAGAATGATATGATCTTTTTTGAAGTGTTCCTTTTTTTATGTCATCATTTTTGTGTATACCATCGAGATAATTCTGGTATTAAGTAGTTCAGAAATTCATAATGTTGATATTTGGTTCAATGCCTTCCCTCTGTTGTACTTTGGTCATGTCCTGGAATTGAGGAATGGTGTACTAAAAGGATCAGATTAGGTAGATGAAGAAATTCAGATACAAAAGAAACCTGCCAGCCATAGCTGCACAGAGGTAGGACTTTGGTTGCAGGAGACAATATGGATAAAGGAATAAGGAAAAATCTAGGGTCCAGATGAACTGAAATATGAGGAAAGAAAAATACAGCAAGAATTAGACAAGGTAGTTCTTCCTAAAAATGTTAAAATACAGATAGGTGATTGTGTGGTGTATTGTTAAGCTAGTCTGGGCATAGGAACATAGCAATTATTGGCTAATTTTATTGTTGTTGATTAGATTCTTTGTGCTTTAGCAAAGCAGTATAGAATTTGATGGGCTCAGTGTTCCCAATTTTTATTTTAAATTTGAGTCATCTGAAGTTTTTACAAAACTTGAAAATATCTTATGTTGTAAATTAAATCCTTTCTCACTCTGTTCTTTGGACTCTGTCCTGTAGTTATTGTCAGGATAGCAGTCTGTCTTTTGAATTGGGCTCTGGCTTGACCCTTAAAAAGGCTGTGTGTAAGTTTGATTCCAAATCCAATAAAATTAATTTTAATCAAGGACATTTGTACCTTTTCCCTTCATCATCTAAGTGGAGTTTTCCTCTTTTTTTTTTGTAGTCTTTTCCTACTTTTTCATAGGTAGCTAATATATAAAGTCAATTTATGCAGATATATTTTACAGGTAGTTGTTATTAGTTGTGTGTATCATTGTTTATAATGAGTCATTATTTTGAAACAATGTAATGGTGATCAAAGTTTTACCTGTATTAAATGTTCTGCAGTGACTGCTCAGATACCAGATGTTTCAATTCTGTCATTGCAAACTATTTAAAACAACCTTATTTACTTCGAATATTTTTCTCAACAAGAAGCATGTATAATTATTTTTATCAAAACAAGCATATGTGTTTGTTTTTAAATGTTTTAATTTAACATGAGAGGTTTTTACTCTCATTTTCATTTTCTCATCTTAAAATGAAGCAAGATTTTAGCCAGGCCAACACTTACTACTGAAAATTATACTATACAAGCTAATATTTCATTATTTTTCAAAATCCAAAGACTATTGAAGAAAGCATTCTTGTCTTGACAAATCTGAAGGAATCTCCTTCCTCATGTGGAAGATAAATTATTGTTGAATTGGAAAATCACTAGGCAATATGTTGTCAGTTCAGTGATGATGAGAACTAATGAATCCCAGAGCTTAAGTGATATTTACAAGCTCACCAGGAATTTAAATATATGTTGTCTATTGCTGTGTAATAAGTTATTCCAAAAGTTAGCAGTTTAAGTAAAAAAGCATTTATTATTCCACATAGTTTCTTAGGGTCAGAAATCTAGGTACCTCTGAGCTGGATAGTTCTGGCTTAGGGTATCTGATTAAGTCACATTTTCGGTGTTGTAGTGAACTGTAGTTTAGTTCTGTAATATCCACTTGTATACTGACTGACGTGGCTGTTGGCAGGAAGCTTCAGTTTCTTACTATGGACACTGTCCCACAAGGGTGCTCACAACATGCCTTTCCAGAGTGAGTGACCCAAGACCATTCTGACTCCAGAGTCAGTTATGCTAAACATACAATACACTGTGCCACTTTTTTGTGTCACCTGTGTCAAATATGGAATCTAAAAGTTTGCCTGAAATGAAATAATGCCTTCCCAAATAGTGTAGTAGGTTGTATTGTATATTTCTTAGATTTCTGTCTGTGATATGCCATTCTTCATAGAATGGGTAGTACCATAATATATAAAAATTTTTTGTAAGAAAATAAATTATGTCAGTTACCATTTTAACATATAAAAATTATAATTTTTTTCTGATATAACTATTAAGGTATGATTAAGTCCAATGTACTGTATACTGAAAATGTGTAATTTGATCTGTCTTGGCAAACACCCAAGAAACTGTCATCACAATAAAAATAATCCATATTTCTATCCCTAACAGATATTTTCTTATTTGAATCAGCCATGTTTACTGAAAAGAATTTTTCCTATTGAGCAGTCTTGTCTTGGTCAGAAGTCAATTATCTGTATTATTCTAGTTTTAGTCTGTTTTTTCTCTCCCGTTTTCCTCCCTCCCTCTCATACTAAATTGCAAACTGTTCTGACTCCTATAGTTTTATGGTGTCTTAAAATTGTGTTATGAAATTCTCTGTTCATCCTCAATCTTCTGCATTTCTCTATAGGCATTTGAGTTAACTTGTCTCTATCTTTTATCTGCTATGATTTAAATAAGGCTTGTGTTGAATCTGTTTGGGGAGAAATTCTATCTTAAAAATATTGAATTTTCTGACTCATGAGCTTAGCATTTCTTTCTGTTTATTTAGGTTTGTAATTTCTCTCAATGATGTAACCTTGCGTACAGCAGTCTTAAGTATCTTCTATTAAGTTTATTTTAGGTATTTTATGTTTTTCTGCACCACCAAAAGTTTCTTCATATCTTTGATACACAAACACATATATAGTTGATTTTTGTATATTTGCCTTTTATCTTGCCTCCTTGCTAAATTAATTTTTTAGCAGTAAGTCATTTCCTAATTTTCTTGAGTATTTTTATATAAACAGAAAATATAATAAGGGCAGCTTTATTTGTTTCTAATCTGTATGTACATTGTCCTAAGCATCCTGTACTCAGCAAGTAAGTTATCAGTGCATCCAAAGTTCACTTTGTAATAAATTTGTGTACAAAACCAGGCACATACTACATTTCATGTACCATATCCACAGTTAATTTTATCAGTTCACTTAATAATGAGAGGAAGCATATTCATAAATTAAAAAACAAAGCTACTGAAATGCCACTTTTTATGTACCCTATTCACATTTTAGTATCTTAATTCATTTTGTGGTGAAAGTGGGCATTGTTCTCATATCTAATATCAAGAAAAAGAATACACTTTCTTTTCATTTTTGATTTTTCACCTATTACTCTGTGCTTTTATAATCAGTACTGATACTCTGCCTGATAATTTGTTTTCTCATAATTAAGTTACCTCTGTAGATTAAGGAATTTACCATGTTACTTTCTATTGATGCGAAGTATGGCTTGGTAAGTTCCTAATGGTGGTATTTATGATTAACTATAAATCATTAAAATTCAGTAAACAATTAAAATGTGGATTGCGCATTTACCCTCTAGTATTTGGTTGCCTCTGTTCTCTAACATACAGTAAATTTTGGATATACTGCTAACCTCTGTACCCTGAATCTGTGTATTGCTTAAGAAGTCATAGATTGCTGGGAAGAATCAGAGGCTTTTACAGTCTGAATTGTGTTTATTAGCTCTGGTTCTGTACTCCTGGGACCTTTTCATATTGCTTTTGAA
>PVIC010043605.1:0-15347 GCA_004025085.1 Thryonomys swinderianus
GAGTCACCATCCCCGGTACTGTTGATGTGTTTACTGGGGATCAAACTCAGGATCTTGTGCTTGGAAGGCAGATGCTAGAACCATTAAATGCCTGGTTCAAGAAAAGATTTTTTAATATGAAAGTAAAAGTGTCATTCCAATTTAAAGAAGGGGCAATAATGTATTTTTGCAATGGAGGAAATTTCCACTTGGGGAAATTAAGATTTCAAGATGATGTGAAAAGACGTCTAGGGAAAATGGGGTGATGTCGAGCTATAATGCTCAGGAGGCTGAGACAGGAGAATTGCTAAGATTTCATGGCCAACCTGGTTTACACTTGAGAGTTCAAAGCCAGCCTGAACTATACACAGCAAGATCCTCTCTCAAAACGAAACAACAACAAACTAAAAAAATACCCATCCACTGACTGGGGCTTTCCGTCTTGCTCTTCTTTGAGTATTCATCCCACAAAAAGCTCATGTTGAAGCTGAGTTACCGTTGTAATGGTAGTGCGAGGTGGGAGCGCAAGGGGCGGATCTGCAGGGAGCGTTTTGCTCCTGTGAGTCGGTGGCTTCTGTCACCGCCGCCTCGACGTGCCCAAGTCCCCTCGGAACCGGGTGAAGAGTAGAAAATGCGGAAGCCCAGAAAGAATTCGGGAAAGTCCTACGCCCGTGTGAACAGTTCCACGTAGGGGTCAGACATGGAAAGCTGTAGAGAAGCTTAACACTTTTTAGGTAGTATCTAAGACTTGAGTGGTTTGGGCAGTAAAGGCCATTCAAATAAGGTCCCCGAGGCACATGCGAACAAGATTAGAATGCTAGGCAGAGGTCATTTTGCCATTAAATGGAAAAAACGGGCAGATCTGTTTCCTTCCCCGGGCTTTGCGGAACAGGAAACTTCCTGTGAGCTCGTGAGCAGGAGTATCTGGTGGAAGGAATTCCTGAGTAAAACAAAGGATCTTTATGACTCCTTTTAATTATAAACAGTAAAACGCTAGAGGAGAAAAGTAACTTAAAAGTGGAATTTATAATTAAAAAGAAATGGAACATAAAGATTTAGGAAATTTACAGCCTGCATTATAAGAATGAAAAGGAAAAAAAAAGAATGTGCGAAGATAAACCCAAACTTCCCTTTGGTAAAGAGCTTAGCGAGACAGCAGGACGCAAGCGCTGCCCCCGGACCGGCCAGCGCGGTCCCCACGGAGCGGCCGCGCTCGCAGCGGCTCCGACCTCACAGCGCCCGAGGCTGCGAAGCGGCTCCAGGAACTCCCGCACCTGCCCTGAGGATCGCGGGGCCGGCCCGGCCCCTGGCCTCGCCCCCCGCAGCCGTGGCTCACGCTGCCCCGCGGCGGCTCCTGCGATGGCCTGGAGGACACAGCCACTGGCCTTGGCCCGTCCACTTGGCACTGATGCTCCAGACCAAACAAAAATCCAAATTCCGGAGCGACAGCTCCTTCCAGTCCAATGCCAGGGCTCGGCGGGACCGGCTGGGGCCGGGCAGAAACGCCCGCAGGAGTCGGAGCCCCTGGGCGGCCTAGGACAGCGCGTGGCGGGCAGTCGGGCCACGGAGCCGGGGTTCCCGCCAGCTGAGCGGGCTTCCCGCAGACGCGGCCGAGGCTGCCCGGGCTGGGGACCTCAGCTCGCCCGCGTCCCGGAGGCCGCAGAGAAAGTCGAAGATTCCTCCAAAGTCTTAGCAGTTAGTCTTTCTGCCCTGTGACATTTTGGACGCACCTGGGACCAGAGACCCAAGTTCCTCTCGCCAAGTCCCTTTTTTAAGAATGAGGTTATCTGCCCTTGGCTCAGCCTGGGGCCTTGGACGCAGGAAACTGCTTCGCTTTAATTTCTTGGGCTCCCGGCGGGTAAAGACTTTGTCTCAGAGTGAGTCAGGTCGGAGTGAGATGAGAATGGAATCGCACTTCCTGGTGTCTCTGAAATGATCTCGGACTCTGAGACGGGGTAGGGTGGATGTATTTTGTACATGAAGAGAATTGCACTTCAGGGATCTAGGAGAAGAATTTTTGCTTTAAATGTTCCTTCCAAACTTCATGTTGGCTGTAATTGTCACCTTTACAGTGGTAGGTGAGTACTAACTGGATTAACATCACTATTTGCAAGTGTATTGGCTGTAAACTATCTCTAGCAGGCAATGCCATCTCCATTTGCAATTCTTTTTTTTTTTTTTTTTTTTTTTTTTTTTTTTTTTTTTTTTTTTTTTTTTTTTTTTTTTTTGAGGCAGGGTCTTGCTTTGTAGTTCAGGCTGGGCCTGAGCTCCCTATGTAGCCCAGGCAAGCCTCGAACTCAGCAGTCCTCCTGCTTCTGCCTCCCGAGTGCTGGGATGACAGGCGTGAGCCACCACACCCGGCACTGGTATGTGGTATTGATTGCTGGTGGGCGTGAGTCACCATGCCCAGCATTGTATGTGGTTACTGGGATCAAACTCAGGACCTTGCACTTGCGAGGCAGGCGCCGGCCTGAATCCCTGAGCTAAATCTCAGGCCCCTGATGGATAATCTTGGTGGTCTGCTTTAGGTTTATGCCAGGTTTTCTCTTATAAAGCTACTGTATTTTCAATTTCTATACTTTATTTTTCAGATAAGTCCCACCTCACTGGGAGGAAGGGAATTAAGCTTCCTTTCTTGAAAAGAGGAACACTACCGAATTATGTTAAAACCACCAGAGGAACTGTTTAGCAGCGCTATAAATATCCAGTTTATCATTCTCTAATTTTGGCACTCATCTGTGACTATTTCTCATAGTTACTCTAATTATCTGTAATTCTGAAAAAAATACCTTTCTTTTCCCTTAGTTTTCATTTAGTGAACTATTCACTTATTAGCAATATAGACACTTGAATTTTTATATGTTGTTTGGTGATAATCCAATACTATCATTGTTTTTTTTTCTGTGTGTGTGTGTGGTTTTTTTTTTTTGTTATTTGTTTTTGTTTTTCTGGTTGGTTGGTTGGTTGGTTGGTTGGCTGTTTTGTTCAAATGATTCCAGCTTTGGCTTTTGGAAGCTCCTTTTAGGTTGTCACTTGTTCACTTGTGTTGTGCTATTGGTAGATTTTCAAATTTTCAAAAGAGTTTAACTTTCCCACTAAGTGTCACAGATAGACGCTTTAGTCTTACCTTCCATTTCCCTGTTTAATCCAGCGAACTATCCACTTAAGCAGGAACCTGTTTTCCTTGATTGGATTGTGACAACCTTTAGTAGAAAGAGCTAAATAATGTAAGTATTTAAACTGTGCCTACCTACTGATTAGCATCTACATTAAAATAAATATGCTTTCACACATACTTCAATCTCTAACACCTCATCAGCAATAGGAAGCTATCCACACATTTCTACCACTTGCTTATTTTTACCTTTACTTTTCAGTGAGAAACTTCAACCTTATTATTTTGCATATATTTATGCATCTACTCAAACTCAGTGTGCATGTAAAATTCAGAATTGCTAGCTTATAGACCTGTGAGAATAAAATGTATCTACTAGAATACAAACGGCCCTAAAATCACATTATATCACCATAAAATTTTATTTAGGAGTACTCTTTGCTGTGTAAATTGATTTCTGACTCTTACTGTAGTAAGAATAGCATTACCTAGATATACCCAATTGTTTGTCCATTTATAGATTGCAAAAAAAAAGCGACATTTTATATGTTACTATTGCGGTTTGCTTTTGTTGAAATATAACCTCTTAATTCATTGAAAAAGCAAGTAGCATTAAGATTTCCAGGTTGTGTGGTTAATCTATACAGTATTCATAAGAAACTGCTGACATGTTTTCCAAAGTGCTCTAATATTTTGTATTTTCACTAGCAGTGAACAAAATATGTATGCCATATATTTGGTATAGCCAATATAATGCTTAGGAAGAACACAGGCACCAAATGTTGAGTGATGTTAAGTGGTAGCTATTTGGATAATCAGATGAATCAGTGGAGCGTGAGGCTGTAAACTGACCCAGTTGATGCCATCCGTTGACATTTGCAAAGCTGCAGAACCGCAGTGGAGAGGGTTTGGTCTCTTTGACAGATGGTGCCAGGACACTTGGGCATCCATGTGCCAAGAACGTGAACCTCTGTGGCTCTCTTAGAACATACAGAAAACTAACTCAGAAAGGATCAGTGGGTCAGAGAAAAATGTTGTCATAAAACACTACAAATCATCTAAAATTAGATTGGATGAAATCTAAGGGACCTTAGTTTGGGTAATAACTTTGTGTACATAAGAACAAATACATAAAATGTTTTTAAAATACTAACTTGTTACTTACCTAATGGGAATATTTTACTATGAAATGTATCTTGCATAGGAAATAAGAACCCATATATAGGTAATAAAACTTTACAAATGGCATATGTGGAGTACATAAAGAATCCATGAAAGCCCACAATAAGAAGCCATTGGTCCAGCTAAAACATGGGTCAGAGATCAAAACAGGTACATCAAAAAAGACATAAGGATTACATAACTCTTTAAAACTACTCAGAAGCAATAGTTGCTATAAAATGTAAATTAAACCACATGAGATACTATTATCCATCTATAAGCACAGCTTCATTTTAAAATCAGACAATACTAAATCTTGCCAAAACCCTGAGCAACAGGAATCTATGCCCTACAGATTTTTACACTGGGCATTGCTCATGTGATAACATCGGTTTGCTTGTGAACTTCTTTATTTTTTCACAGTAAAGTTTGTAGCAATTCAGTCACATATGGATATATTAAGAGAAAGCACAAGAATTTACTGGCTCTATAATTACGATCAGTAACCTTGGACCAAAGCAGCATACCAGGTAAGCCTTCCAGCGTGCAGTACTAGAGCTGAAGGAAAGCTGTCCATTCCCACTGGGGAAAAATCACATTCAGACCCAGGCGGAGCTGGAAGTTACTGTTGACCGGAAGAAGTAAAGCACTGACAGGTGTTGAAAAGATAAGGTTTTTACTATTATTAAAATAATTCTTAATAACTCCGAAAATATACTTACCATTCATTATATGAGCTCAGGCCTAAGAACACATATATTTTCACTTAAGAACAAATTAGGAATACAGTCATACCGTGACACTCAACTTCTTGGAGACTCCTCAGATTTGGCACTACGTGGGTTTGACTCGAAGCGTGGCCCCGTGTGCTGGCTGTTGGCTTCTGCAGACCCAGCCAGGACTTGGTGTCAGCCGGCACGTGACCGGCCCGGCGCCCCAGCCGAGCGATTGGCTGTTCGCAGAGGTCCCGGCCTCGCTGTGTCTCCGGAAACCACTTAAAAACAACTACGAAGGCACCGTTGCATGTTACCGAAAGGTATGTCCTCAAGTAAGATAACACTTTATTTGCTCTTTAGAATATGTGATGGAATTAACATATGCAAAAATAGTTTTATTAAACAATGTGACTACAGTAACACTGGTAGCAAATTAGTAGGAAATTTCTTTGGTTAATTCTTAAAATGAAAAATGCTAATTTCTTTAAGTGCTGGTGGCAAATGGATATTTGCCAAGATAAAGAAAACATGAGCTTCAGTAGTCTAAAAATGTCTCATTACAAAAAAAATTATGCATATTTTCAATAAATAGATAAGACACAACGAACTTTTCATCCACTGAAATAACTTGTTCAATTTTAAATCTATTTTCATTTAAAACTCCAGTTAAGAAAAAATAAATTAAGAGTGTTTCATGAAGAAATAACATATTTTTAAACAAGGAATCATTGTGAATAATTTCCAAGTAATCAGTTCAGGGTTTTGGTTTTTCCCTGTTTCTGCAGAGCTAGTGACTGAACGCAGAGCCTGTGTCCTGAGCCCACCTTTGGTTTGGTTTGGGTTTGACCGGGGCCACCATGGCTTCCCAGATAATGAGTACTTTCTTCCACTGGGTGTAAAAAGGACCAGAGCCGTGATTTATTCTGGTGTTAATACCATTATTAACATTGTGGTTTAGAATTTGGTGTCTCCAAATAAGCAAAAAGCAAGAATAAAATTCCCACTGCCTAGAGGAAAAGACAAAAAAGAAAAGTGTCAAAGAAAGGAAGGTAGGAAGGGTGATTTCTGTGGAGAAGACTCCAGCAAACACGAGGAATGTTACACAAGTGACTTAATGTTAGGAGAAAAAAGGATGATGACGTTTAAAGGCAAAAGCCTAGTGTTTGCTGTTTTAACTCTCGGTGGTCTAAAGGCTACTTTTGAACTCTGATCACAAAAGAAAACTCTGCACAAATAAAGCTGTGTGATAAGAAAAGTGTGGTGAAGAGAATGCAGTGTAAGTTGTGCAGTAATTAGATTTTAGGGCAGGAAAAACAGAATGCCGCTTTAGATGTTATTAGGGACAATAATACTTAATGACACATTTGAATTCTAATTTTACTTAAATTATAAAATTGCAAGCCCTGCTGCCTCTTCACACAGCCCAGGCCTTCCTCCCTCCGTCAGCGCTTTGGGAACCGTTCTCCTGAGCTAACGAAATTCTTGTCTAGCCGGACATGTCGGCTCTGAGAAAGGACGTGGGGGGTCTGCTTGCCCGGGACCTCACCGAGGCTCCCCACGGAGCGCAGCGCGACGCGGGTCCTGAACAAAATTTCTAGCCGGCTGCACAGGGCTCCCGCCGGGGGAAGAAGGGCCCGCTCCGGAGACACGATGACTGACCTGTCACCGCGTCAGCGGTTCCTTGATGGAGGCCGAGGACGCACACGCAAATAAATCAGATTTGTCAGAGGCCTAAGCACCATTAGCAGTGTCAGCCGGGAGCCGAATCTGGCGTCTCAGAGCAATGGACGGGAAGGTTTCCGGGCTCCCGGGAGCCTCCTGCCTTTCCTGGCGCGTCTCCCTGCAGATGCCACGCAGTGCCCGCCGCTTGACGTGCTTTAAAAGGCAAGCGTGAGGCACAGGGTGGCACTTCCGCGCCCTCTGCGCTGCCCGCGTTCCCCGAAGCGGGCCGGGGGAGACGGTCGGTGCGGAGTTGTCGGGAGGAAAACGGCTGAGCCACACAGGTGAACAAGAATCTCACAAATTGTCTATTTAAGAGTATTTATGTACTTCTCATATAAAACATTTAAATTCTTCACATTCATTTTGGTATCCAGAAAATAAGTTATCAAGTAACTAAACAAATCTGCACAAAAAGATACAAGTGTCATCTTTGTTAATAATGTTTCTCCTCACTTCAGAATTTTTATAGACTATACCCTGAAATTTGGAAAAGAGACATAGACACACAGGAAGTATAAAGGAAGGTCAAAAATATGGTGGCTGTTCAACCTCTCTGTAAAGTTGTTACAGTAAAAGTCACGTTGCCAAACATGACGGAAATGGATACGAATCAAAGGGGAGACTTTTGAGTATGGAAAGGGGGGCCAGAGGCCAGAGAGCTTATACTGTGATCGAGTTTATTGCATCATTCGTGTTTTCTCCTCAGTCCTAATCAATCCAATTTTCCCAGCAATTTCTGCTACATATAAGTGTGGTGGTGTGTCCTCATCCACCTGCTCACGGGGTCTGGATCTTCCTCAAAATCAAAAGGAGGGCGAAGGTTCTCGACTGACCCAGCACACGGAGGCCCGCGACTCGCGAGAGGGTTTGCAGAACTGGCCCAGAGAGAGGCAAGAGCGCGGGGCGGGGGGTCCTGGTGGTGTGGACCAACGGAAAGGCATCCTTTACTGTAGATTTAGCAGATATTTACCACGTGCTTAGGTCACAACTTGCATTCATTTAGTATTTGAGTAACACTCGTTATGAGGGAGTGGTTTTGGCTAACAAAAATTTTGAGGTACCAGCATCATGAGTTTTCTATTTCAAAATATATAAAGAAATGATTACATTAAAAAGTGAGCTTTGCTTTCCATTCACAAAGCAAATATTTAAAGAACATTGCTACAATGTCATTAGAACTTATTAGAAAATGGATGAGCAAACCTTTAATAAAACACTTTTTTCTTTTCTCAAATCTAATTTAATTCATCTGATTTATTATGACACTAACATTACAATGAATTAAAGGTAATTGAAATATAGAACTTACTAGGGGAGAGAGCAAAACAGCCCCTGGGAGCCTCTGACCTCGGGAGGACACGCTCAGCTCCGAGGCTTGAGATTCTTTCCTGGTCCCTGGGGTCGATGTAGCTGCTTATGACGAGCAAGTAATTTCTGTTCCTTTCAAGACTCCGCCGAACTGTATGTTGACTATCTGAGCACACGCACGTCTCCTCCACCAACAGCGGCCTTCGCTCACGGAAGAGATAAAGTTTAGTGAATGTCACTGCTCTTCAGATAGGATAGGCAGCTGCTCCAGGGAGCAGAGACCTTGGTGCTCACAGCAACACAAGGACACAGTCTGCGCACTCTGCCCTCACGGAGAGTCAGGCTGACAGCGATGGACGCGCATAGCTCCACACTGCATGAACGTGTTTAAGTGGATCTTACAAAAAGATTTGTGGGGGAACCACAAAAACAGCCATGATCTGAAATACAGCACCCTCCCCCCAATTTGCCTTCTTCAGATTGTAGGCATTACGTTTCACTGGACCGCACACCCAAAGTGTACCCTTGGGCCGCACACCCAAAGTGTACCCTTGGACCGCACACCCAAAGTGTACCCTTGGACCGCACACCCAAAGTGTACCCTTGGACCGCACACCCAAAGTGTACCCTTGGACCGCACACCCAAAGTGTACACTTGGACCACACACCCAAAGTGTACCCTTGGACCGCACACCCAAAGTGTACCCTTGGCCCACAAGACACATTTCCTTACACTCTGGTTTCCAAAAGAAGCAAAAGCTTTGTGTCTGTGTTTGTTGGGGGAGGGGGGTAATGACTATATTCCTGCTAGAAAAGCATTTTAAATACTCACTTTTACAATTACTTCAAGGATGAGTTTCTGTGCCTTTTACTTATCCTATATACAGAGTATTTTCACCTCATCTTTCTCAGTATAATTACTGTTATTATTAACAGGTGAGAAATAAACTCTTTTTTTTTTTTTTTGGCAGTAACGGGGATTGAACTCAGCCCCTTGTGTGTCCAAGGTTGGCTCAGTACCTCTTGAGCTAAATTCCCAGCCCAATAAACTCATTTTTTATTAAACCCCAATTCATATGTAACATACAGATATAAAGTGTATGGACTATTTAGAAATATTTCTGTGATTGATAATCATATACCAACTAGTGAGGGAAGTGGAATACACTATTATAACTTCATTTTTAAAAACACCCCAAGGATTTGTTTATGGAGTTAGGGATTTGAAAAGCTAAGAATATGTTTAATTAAACAAATTCCAACTTTAATAGGCAATCATTTTCTGCAATATTTCTCATAAATGTGCAAATGGCAAATATTTTGTAGATTCACTCAAGCTTATTATTCTTTTCTTAAAAAATAAAGCAACAGAAAAACAAGTGAAGAAATGATTCCCATGGGTTCAGGATCCTGGTTATTTGTAGGAACGGGCAGGGAAGCAGCACACGGACACAGAGCGTCTCAGGGCCTCACGTACCTGACAGAGCTCCTAGTTTGTCTAATTCCCCTAATTTAAGTAACTTTTGTTCTTTCTTAGCCGTGGTGAATTGAACACTATCCGCTCTCTAGCAGAGGCAATGGTATATGGTTGAAATCTCTAAAGAGATTTGAAAAGTATCACCGTAGAAACTGGTAGTGCCATATTTTGTAGGAAAAAGAAACCAACAGTCCGTACAGAAATAAATATCCCGGCCGCGCGGAGAACAGTGATGGTCCTTGAGACCCGAATCTTTGGGGACTTCGGTTCCCTGCGCACCCCAGTGAGGGGCTTGACCACGGCGTGGGGTGATGGCTCCCGGAGGCACTGCCCGCGTTCCCGGGGCTGCCACCCTGCCTGGTCCGCTCCTCCTGTGCCCCCGCAGCCCCACGGCCCGCACGGGAGGGCGGGCAGCGCCTGTGCCGCGGGACCGTCGCTCGGCGCCGACTGTGGACCCCGAGCGGCCCCGCGTGCTCCGCCAGCCCGGGCAGCGGCTGGGTCCAAAGTAGCAGCGGCGACGTCCCCGCTGCGCCACTGACCAATGAGGTCTCCGCAAATCACTTCACTTGCTACTAAAACTTTGTTGTGAAATGAAACATGGTACCAATAATACATGAAAGGAATTTATTTCCTGTTTACCATATCAACTTGCTTTCTACAAGATCAGATTTAGCATCCAGGTGTGTCGTGGAGAGTCTCTAAGGCCTTGTGAAAGTGCTTGGTAAATATAGAAACACTCTCTAAATAAGAGTTCTCCTGAGTTCTGTGACTCTTTACTTTGCCATTAGCCTTTGCCTCTGTCTTTTCATTTAAAGAATTATGTTTACTTTTAGAGAATTATGTTATATATATGTATAAAGAATTATGTTACAATTCCTTCTATGAAAACATCTTTATCAGAACTAATAAGTTTTTAAAATTTATTTATTTGCTTGTTTGGTTGGTTGGTTTTGGTTTTTTGGTTTTGTTTTTATTTTTTTGAGACAGGGTCTCGCTTTGCAGTTCAGGCTGGCCCTGAGCTCACTGTGTAGCCCAGGCAAGCCTCGAACTCAGCAATCCTCCTGCCTCTGCCTCCCGAGTGCTGGGATGACAGGCGTGAGCCACCACGCCCGGCTGTTTTTGTTTCTTTGAGACAAGGTTTCACTGTGTAGTTCATTCTAGTCTGGAACTCACTATGTCACTGTGTAGCCCAGGCAAGCCTTGAACTCAGCAATCCTCCTGTCTTGGCCTCCTGAGTGCTGGCATTACAGGTGTGCACCACCAGTCCTGGCCCAGATCTAATAAATTTCTTTTAGAAAAGTTCCTAAAAGAGTCGTTGTAAATAAATTTAATCATAAAATAAACCAATTTCCACTGGAATAAATACATCAAATGACACCTCATGCATTAAATACTTGTCTAAGAAAACAAAAAAATAGTGTTTAGAATAGATTTCCATAGGAGATAAAAATACTTGCAAATCATTGGGTCATTTATTACTATAAAGTGAGTCTGATGAACACAGAGAAAACTGAGATCTCTGTTTAAGTATTTCTCTTAGTAAGAGTCTGATTAATCTTGCATAATTAAGTTTGACAAGGTCAATTATGTTTATTCAGTTTAAAATGCATTACACATTTCTCCACTTTATCAAATCAGAAAACAAAAGCATATAAATCAAATTCCTCATATGATAAAATACCAAGACATTAAAGAACTTGTGTAGATATGAGCAAAGGTTTTAAACCTTGGGACTCTCAGAAGTGAAATAAGAATAATTTTGAAACTACAGACTACATCAATTTTAGAAGTGCATTACAGGTTTTAGTGCATTTGACAACAAATTTAGACTTTCTTATGAAAAAGAAGTTGTTATCTAAATGAGAGTTCTCTATGACTGGGTAATTGTCTTATTCTTAGGGAGTCAAACTGAAATGCCCCAAACTCCTGGTTTTTGGTTGTGCATGAAATACATGTATGTAACGAGAACAACATGCGCATGAAGTATACAGTCAGACACACGCTGAGGGCTGCTGCAGTGTCAGATGCTGGTCGCAGTGACCCATCTCACGACCCTGTGTACAGCCCCGTCGCACACAGGGCTGTGGTGTGTGCCGCACATCGCTAGTGACAACTTCCTCCCGGGGTCACTGTGCTTCAGGAACAAGAAGGGACCTTGGTCATGCAAGCACTGTGCAATGTAGAGCTGAAAATATGCCTAAGGCTCCCAGCTTTCTGACATTTAAATTGTAAAACAGTTTGGGGCACTTTCTTACTGCCTACACCATTTCCATTTCACATTTAGGATGTTTTGCAGCGAGACTCAGGAGCTCAACTGTCACTGCTCTCCTTGCCCACCTTCGAATCTCATTACAGTACATTTGTGTGGCTTGTTGAGCTTCTTGGATATGTGGGCTTATAGTTTTGCATCAAATTTGGAAAATGTCCAGCCAATAATTCTTCAAATACTTTGCTCCTCCAGTTCCACCCACCCATCAGGACTTTAATTGCCTATATTGTAGGCCACGCAACACTTCCCACAGCTCACCCATGTGTGCATTTTCTCATTGCGATTAGTCCTATTTCTCTCTGCATTTGGATTTTGAGCGACTTAGAATGTGCTCAAATTCACTGCTCATTTATTTGACACACCTATTCTGCTTTTGATTCCAACTAGATGTGTTTTAAGACATGTATTTTTCTGTAAATTTTATTTGAATCTTTTTCTGTGTGTTCTGGGTCTCTAACTTTATGAAAGCATGAAATTTATTTTTATGGGTTCAATAGAAAGTTTTTTGCTGCCAAAGACTCAGGACTGAGGACCTGATCCAAGTGCATCACACGCAGGGAAGGGGGTGGATCAGCACGTGAGCAGACAGATCAGCCAGGAGCTCAGAGCTGGCCTGGCTGTCCGGAGATGGCTCTGTTATGGGGGGAGGGTCAGACACAAGGAAGAGGTCACCCCTCTCCTTCGTTGGGGGCATTTCAGTGTTTGCCTTGCCTTTTTACACAGCTCCAGCACCCTGGGCTGCCAGGGCAGACTCTCCCACCTTCCCACACAGACCCTTTGCTTTTCTCGCAAGTGATGCACTGGACAGCAGCGAGCCGTAGGCCTTTGACCCTCGCTGGTCCTCCAGCTCTGCAGCACACACATGGCCATCCTGCCTTCTTCCTCCTGTGGTCCTGCCAGCAACCCCTGGAGACCCACTGAGTAAACACTTCACATAATCCGATGGATTGATACATCCCTCTAGTGACCCGTAACTCATGTACAGGGGTTTATCTTGTTCCAGCCTCTCCCCAGCTCCTGTAAAGTGAGCCTGCCCTTTCCCTGGCCTGTTTCTGTTTCACCACAGGCTTAAAAGCAATAGAGTGTGCTTGCCATGGACTGAACCCCCTGAATGTGTAAGCTCAAGTAAACCTTTCCTCCTTTAAGGTGTTTTATCACTTTGTCACTAGGACAAGGAGCTGAAAATCACATCATTATAATAACACTTCTTTCTTGCTAATTTGACCATCCATGTCAATTTGGGGGCAATTTTAATTGATTTTTCTTTTTCATGGACAGTATCTTATTGCTATTGCCTTATACCAAGTGTTTTACTGTTTCAAAAGCTATAACAAAATACTATAAACTAGGTGATTAATAACAGATATTCATTTATTTGGGTTCTGGAGGCTAAAATCCAAGATCAAGTTGCTAACTGATGAAGACCTGCTTCCTAGGTCACTCAGTTCTGCTTCCTAGGTCACCTGGTTCTGCTTCCTAGGTCACTCAGTTCTGCTTCCTAGGTCACCTGGTTCTGCTTCCTAGGTCACTCAGTTCTGCTTCCTAGGTCGCCTGGTTCTGCTTCCTAGGTCACTCAGTTCTGCTTGCTAGGTCGCCTAGTTCTGCTTCCTAGGTCACTCAGTTCTGCTTCCTAGGTCGCCTGGTTCTGCTTCCTAGGTCACTCAGTTCTGCTTCCTAGGTCGCCTAGTTCTGCTTCCTAGGTCACCTGGTGCTGCTTCCTAGGTCACTCGGTTCTGCTTCCTACATCCTGTGGAGCATTCTCAGTGTGTTCTCACATGGAAGCAGGAACAGCCTCAATATTCCTCCTTCACGATGGTGCTAATCCCACTCAGGAAGATGTCTCCCCTCACAACCTGATAGTCTCCCAAAGATCTCTCCTCTTGAAATTATCAGTCATCTTTTGTGATTAGAATTTCAGCACATAAATTTGTGAACAAGTGCCCGATCTACTGTAGAAAATTATTTATGATTGGTTAACAAGTATAAATGCTCTTTTGGGTGTTGGGTATTTCCGTGTTCATTTATGAAAAACAAAATTTCATAACAAATTAATAGGATAATAATAACAGTTAATGCACTTACTTAATCTTCAAGTAGTTACTCAGTTCAAGACAGATGAAAAGATCCTCTCTTAGAAAGTACAAACACATAACAGCACAAAACTTTATTTTCCCTTAAATTTTTTTCTGGAGTTTAGTGGAGTTCCTTGCAAAGAGTGTGAAGCCTCAGAGTCTTGCTCTTAGGTTTTGTGGGTGCCCAGAGCAGCATTTCCTCCAGAGTGAATCATTCTGAGTCCCTGCCCAGTTCTCCACGAGTGTAGAAATTTCTCGGTCTGGCTGGTGGGGACAGCATCTTTGTTAGCTCTGTACGCTTTCTATTATTGCTTTCTACTATTTCTGTTTTGTTATCTCTGATTTTTTTTTCAGGTAGTTTTTGTCTGAATCACATTGTAAACTGTCTCAATATAGTAAACCAGGGAAATCATAGGGTCACTACCCTTTTTTGTCTCGGTTCTCTGGAATTACTTGTTCGTTGCCTGGTTACAGTGAACAGGCTTGCAAACTTGTTTTATATGTTTGTTTCTTTCCTGTCTCATACATATGGTTGCTGCTTTTCAACTGGGCTAGAAATAGAATCTGGAAGTGTTTTTAAACAAAACTTGCAATAAAACAAAATGTAAAAGATTAAATAAGAAATATCTACTTAAACATATTTTCTTGAAATTATCAATATCAGTGGAATGTTATATCTCAGTAATAACTGCAGAATTAATTAAACTTATAATAAATCTTAGAATCACTTATAAACTTTTTTACCAGTATATGAAACAATTTAATTCTCAGTCTTTTCATTCCCCTAGCCTCCCCACAACCCTTCACCCCCTAAATTTATAAGTTTTGTCTCCCTTTTATTTATTACCATCACATTTAAAAGCATATACCCTTTATCACCTTTAAGGCCCATAAGCTGATGACAGAACCTGCCAAGTCTTTAGTGAAGAGGATTGTATCCTGTGATTAAAATAGAAACAATGGTTACATTCCAGTTGACAAAATTAAGAAGAGTAAAATTTATCCAATAAAATGTTTAATAACCAGTGGATTTAATCTAGATGAGAAGATAGAGGTGTTTCTAACTTTTTTTGTTGTTGTTGTTAATTGAGAAGCTAAAAATACTAGAGGCACATGAGACAAAGCCGGGATGATACTGTGAAGTGTCGCATTAACAGAAAAAGGCACATTATTCAGTGTAAGTGGTGGTAAACATTTAGGCGTGTGTGTGCACATAGACAGAGAAAGAAAGAACAGAAAAGGAAAACAGAAAGCACCATACATATGAAATACCATATTTCAAAAGTCAATATGTATGCAGAAAAATGTTTATTATTTTAAAATATGTACCTCAAATTTATTTTAAAATATAATGATAAGCTACTTTGATAGAAACTGAATATAACTTCTTATATTTGCTTTATTTACATTTCTGGAACATCATACAGGCTCTCTCATGCCTCTCACTTAAATCTCACTTGGCTCGTGTTCCAGTTTCCCTCGGCTTGCTCTCCCTCCCTCCCTCCCTCCCTCCCTACCTCCCTCCCCC
>PVIC010043606.1:0-15338 GCA_004025085.1 Thryonomys swinderianus
ATTTAGTTGGCCACTTCATAATGCAGACATAGTTCAACACATGTGTGCACATACATATACTATAGATACACACATACAGCTCTGTCAGTTTAAATACTTGGCTAAATGTGTTAAAAGTTGAAAAAAGAAACAAGAAAGGCAAGATGCATGACAGTTTGGGTCCATGTGAACAAGCATCCTTGAGCAATGGTGTAGCCCACGACTTTCCACGCAGAGACCTCTTTCCTCTGCACAGATAATCCCAGGTCCCTCCAGAAAGGGTTCTAAGGCAACAGCCTTCATACTACAAGAACATATATCCTTTTCTGAGACCCATAGCAAAACAAAGAATTTTTGTAAGTGTAGAATTTCTCTTCCCCATTCCCCACAAATCATCTTTCCTTAAATTAAGAACACTATCAATCATGCTCAAGAAATCGCAACCTTTCTGAAAATGTGTGTTGACAATATTGAATGTGTTTAAAATAGTGTTAGGCTTTGCAAACTGTCCAAAATAATTATCTCTGACATTTACTTGGTTGTTATCCCTTCGTCAGTGTCAGAACCGGGTAACTTTTTGAAGGTCAGGCTAAAAGCAATGACCCAAAGGCAAGTGATGGTCTATTACGATCATCATATTAACCTTCCAATCCTACTTTGGAACCAAAGTCAGAAATAACTAGTTGTTACAGTGTAAAAGGTCTAAAAGCCTAACCACATGTGTGTGAGTTGCATTTCTTTTAATGACACCAATAAACTCAAAAAGCAGATGCAACACTAAATATGCAGACATGGACGACCAGCCGATGAGTCTGACAACATCAAGGATTAAATTCAAATTAATTCTGGAACAGGATAAGCAGTCTTTCCAGGGTTGCCACAACTACCCTAACAAAATCTGTGAAATATGTGCATGTTTTAGATAAACAAATTTATTGTTTGGAATCTAACTGTTTGGAGATAATGTCTTAACATGTTGCTTCCTTAACAATACATGCTTATCAAATGTAAAAGTGTCACAGATTCGGAGTACTCCATGAGAGGTACAGCTCTCTTCCTAAACACAGGGCTGGGGAATAGCGTGTCCAAGGCAGATGGGCCATCTTCAGCTGTAGAAGGTGAAGGAGCAGTTTGGTCTTCAGATCTCATGTAGTCAGCCACTGACCAAGTACATCTGAGAACATAACACCTGAGCCAGGAGTTCAGCTCAGTGGTTCAGGCACTCACTTTGCAAATGCAAGGTCCCAAGTTCAATCCTCAGCACCGAGGGGCGGGGAGAGAAAGGAAGGAAGGAAGGAAGGAAGGAAGGAAGGAAGGAAGGAAGGAAGGAAGGAAGGAAGGAAGGAAGGAAGGAAGGAAGGAAGGAAGGAAGGAAGGAAGGAAGGAAGGAAGAGAGAGAGAGAGAAAGAAAGAAAATTGCACTACAAGGAACTCACAACAGCTGAAAGAATGATGTCAACAGACACAACTGGCTACCACATACATTAGGCAAATTCATTCTGTGATACTTTTAAGGAAAAAATAGCGCCCTAATTTGTTTGTTTGGAATTCTTCCTTGAGTAGATTTGTTGCTGTCTTGCTTGTCAAATGTCATTCTTTCTAGTGCAACATCAGTACTGGAGGTCCAGGTTATATTTCTTAAATGTGTTTCTCAGAAAAACTAACATCATTCACTCAGTGGCTTTTATTTTCCAGTACCAGGAATTCAGTACCAGGAATTGAACTCAGGACCCTGCACTTGGCAGCCAGATGTGGTGCCACTGAGCTACATCCCTGGCCTATTGTCAGGGCTTTTAAACTAAGATTTATGAATCAGAGGGTTTTGTTTTGTTTGGGTTGTTTTGTTGTTGTTGTTGTTGTTTTGTTTTGTTTTGTTTTAAAGAAGACAGAGTCTTGCTTTCATGGTTCAAGCTGGCCCTGAACTCACTATGTAGCCCAGGCAAGTCTTGAACTCAGAAGCCTCCTGCCTCTGCCTCCCAAGTGCTGGGATGACAGGCGTGAGCCACCATGCTTGGCACTGTGGTATGTGGTACCAATTACTGGTGGGTGTGAGTCACCACACCCGTTACTGTTGAATGTGGTTACCAGGGATCAAACTCAGGACCTTGCTCTTGCTAGGCAGGCTCCAGAATCACTGAGCTAAAACTCTGGCCCAATCAGAGTTTTTTAAATTCAGGAAATTTAAACAATAATAGTAAAAAGAATAAAAAGACAAGAATTCAGCCCTTGAGTCTGAATTTTGATGCTAAAAATTATCAAATAATGCCCATGAAAATAAGTTTCATTGTGACTCGCTGTAAATAAATCTATGCCAGTGTTTTCAGATTTACTGATGGTTAGAAGAATTTACCTCTAAAACCCACTCTACCCCAAAGCTAAATCCGGTGTGAATCTTTGTCACTATTTGTAGTCAAACTCAATTTAGGACACTAGGAGTTCACTAGATTTAGACCTTCAATTCATCAGATTTAGATCAGTATGTGAAAATCTAAAATACACTGAGAGAAATCTCAAAAAGAAAGCCTTGCCTCCTTCTAATCATTCTTTTTTTAAAGAACATGTTAATAAAAATAAACATTCAGTTTTCATTATTTCACATCTGGGCAAAGTGTTCAAGATGCCTAGGAAAACCTTAAAGCAAATATTTTATATTTCCCAATCTCTTTGTCTCAGTAGTTCAATGTACTATCGCAGTATTCTGCCTCCTAACTTCATAATGGGGACACTTCTAACCCAGAAGCCAAATTCATATTTTCCAGTCCCTGAAAATCTCTTAGATGTGGCCAACTTCAAAGTTTCACTACTCTTGGACCACACACAAAATACCAAAAAGCTTAAAATAAAACCTAGAATAAGCACAAAATAAATGTGAAAAATCATCACTGGCTTCTGCAAACTTGGATTTGATTTTTGTTCATGCAGCATTTCCTGAGAAAACCTCTAATTGGTGTCAGGTAAATTACTCCATCACATACAAAGGCACAAGGATAAAAATAATTCACCTGCTGAAGTAACAGTTTGAGTTCCATTTTCTCTGACGGTGTGTCATAAGTAAGGAAATAGACCATTGCACTGGCTATGAGGAGTAAAAAGATTGCAATATTTTCCCTGCAGGCCAGACATGAATGGAAAATCACATTCAGTGAAGCTGTTCAAAGTCATTCATTGTGTAGTTTAATATATACTACTGAAACTCTGTAAGAATTTATTGTATATAAAATTGTAGCTAGGGAATAAAAATATTTTCAAATTGTGGGAATGATATCAAATATGCTTAATAAATTCCATCCTCTGTATATGTCATGGTATCTGGTAGGTTTAAATCTTATGTTTTTATTTAAATACATTAAAATGTGAAAAATAAAAAGCCCTAATGTTTTCCCATTGTTATCAAACATATTTCAGGGCTCTTACCTTTCCTAAGCATATTCACCATGACATTGTTCGGCTTTCTTCATTTTTCCTCAGAAGAGTGCCTACTTTTCCCATATTGGCGTTGATTTAGAAAAAAGTATTTTGAAAAATCAAAGCTATCATAGTGTAGAGAAATATCCTGCATAGGAAGCAGGAGCCAGTGAGCTTAGATAGAGCCATGAACGCTGTCTTGAGCCGGAGTTGTCACATCCGGGTCTTTTCACGCTGTCACATCCGGGTCTTTTCACTCTGTCACATCCGGGTCAGTTCCCACTGACTCACCTGCAAGTCTACATCCGCCATCAGCTGCCCGAAGAACCTAAGGAGAGGGGTTCTCTGCTCCCAGCCTCATTTAACTATGTGAGGAAAGGGAAAACAGTCCCTCCACAGACTCAGGTGATGGTGACCTGAGCTAATACATAGGACAGAGCCCAACAAGAAAGACATTTCAATTCTTTGTTGTTCCTGTGTGCATAGCAGGAAATGTGAGAGAAGCCCCTTCTTTGTATCACTTTGCTGTCCTCCAACGCTCTTCAAGCAGCCCTCAGCAGCCCCCAGCCCCCTGCCATTTAGGCCTGGACAGTTTCCAATCTCCCATGAGATCAGAAGGGTTGGGGGTGAGCTCTGGAAACTGTCCGGCCTGGGTGCCTGAGGCTGGGAAAGCAGCACAGGTGGACACAGCCAATCAGGAGGAGGAATGGCTATGAGGACGGAAGCTAAATCAACTTCTTCGCAAAGATGCAATCAAACAGGTCCTATGTACATCAAGTTCAATCATGCCACGCTGTGGAGGCTGATGAATGAAGGGAGGGTGGCGGGCATCTTCCCTGTGACGTTGACTCCGAAGCCCACTGCCTGTCATCCTATGTCTTCTCTGTCCAGTGCCAGGGACACTGCCTGGGGACATGTCCACACCAGGGGCCGCCGTGACCACAAGGCCTCCCCGGCTCCTGTAGGTACCAGGCCTTCCCCCCATCTGGAAACCTCTAAGAGCTGTAAACCAAATAAACCCCTTCCCCACTAACTTTGGGTGTCGTGTATTTTGTCTCAGCAGTGAGATACACTTGTATCCTAGGATTGCACTGTATCAGTTCCAGTGTCTCACACTGCAGATCCAATCACCTCTGGAAAAGTTCCAACTAAGAGGCCATGAGCCTTGGAGGAGACATCTCGACACAAGTCATGCCTTTGGCCTAGAGGGTAATTTTATGACAGTGACATGCTGCTTTGACTACTATGTCTCATTCGTGTTTTAAATCAGTTATTTTGATATCTTCAACTTTGTTCTTCTTCTCAAAATGGATTTGTCCTTTGGGATCTTCTGTTCTTCCATATGAATTTTAGGATTGTTTTTGCTAGTGCTATGAAGCATGTTATTCTGATGAGGATAGCAATGAATCTGTAAATCTCTTTGGCAGCATGAACAATTTAATATTAATCCTTCTACTACATTAACATGAAAGGTTTTTCCAGTTTGGGAAGGTATTATTCAATTTTTTAAAAAATAAATGCTTTGTGATTTTCACTGTATAAGCCTTGGCCCTCCCTGGTTACACTGTTTTTATGGATTTTTTTTTTTTTTAGTTAAAACAGTGTTCATATTTATGAAGGATAAGGTCATCTTTTGATGAGTATGTACACTGCGGAATAGTCATGCAATCTAATTGGTATATCTATCACCTCAAATGTGTATCGTCTCTTGATGATAAGAAAAATGACATTGTAGTGATTAGAACAACAGTTAATGACTATTCATGAACTAAGATCCTTTTTGGTACCTTTCCAATGTATTTCAGATTGAAGTGTTGTCATTTTGTTATAATCGGAGAAAATCATTTCACTGGAAATAAAGTAGACAGTTAACTGAGAGAGGCCTTCAGCCTGTCCTGAAACCACAGGCCAGGCCAAGTTTTCAGTTTGGAGAAGGGGGCTGATTAGGCTGTTAGGACTTCTCACAATCACTGCTTTTTAATTTACGCAGTGCCTTTGTGAGTGTGACATTAGATCTAGATGGTAATTATTTACCATAATTAATTACCCATAATTATGATGTCATCTGCCTATCAATAACCAATTATCCTAACCTTTAAAGCATATAGCAGTTGCTTTTCATGCTTGCAAGTCATGGAAATGAAGTCTTTGAAACATTTGTTTGATTCATTTAAAGGGAATACTCAGTCTTTTTCTCAGAATAAGGCTGTGTGAATTATTTTTTTTTCTTATGCAGCACATGTTTATTAAGGAATATAGAGTTAACACACAAGAAAGAAAGGAAATTATAAACTGTATTTTTATTAACCAAAGCATGTACTTACCGCTTAGGTATAGTTTCTTTTCTCCAGGTAACTATCAAAGATTTTTGTCATTCCGACTGAATATCCAGAATCTGTGCCTGGGGAAGTTCCACCTTATGAAGCCGATTCTGCCTCTCATTTTACAAGCAGAAAGTCCAGCACTCAGTTTTACTGGTCTTGGAGCTAGAAGCAAACACTTTAGTTTATGTTACACTCATTTGATGCAGCTGCCCCAGGCCTTGGGTCAAGAGCCTCTGCTGGGGTGAGAAAAAGCAGCAGAAACGCAGGATAATCTACCCCACCAGCAGTGGAGCAGCAGAAACCCCATCACCCAATTTGATTTCTAGAGGCAGAGACGGCACAGTGCTAGCAGCAGCCCCAGGACTGTTTGGACAATAAAAGTTTGCAAGTAGTAATTGTGCCCAGCACTTTGGTGCCAATGCAACTACCTTAGTGGTTCCGGGCAGTGATTTCAGTATTGTGGTAAATGCAGAGACCTAAGCTACCCCATCTACCTCTCAGAGGTACCTGTATGTTTCTATAAATTCCCTTTGGCTTTATAGGCTTTATTGCTGATGAACAATAATACTTGATCAGTGGATTATTTTTTGTTATAGGGTTGGAATCATATTTTAATATGTTTTTAAGTTGGTGGTAAATTCTACTTAGGGGCTAAGAATTTTTCAAAGGAAATCTTACTTCTTTTTATTGCAGGGATATGTTCCTAAAAGGGAAAGCATTCATTTGAAAAGTCAGTTGCAGTCTTTTTCCATTTTCCTGTAAATTCCACAGGCCTGTTCAACCAACTGCCTTGCATACTGACTGGGTGAATTTTTTTTTTTTTTTTTTTTTTTTTTTTTTTTTTGCGGAACTGAGGATCAAACTCTGGTCCTTGTGCTTCCAAGGTAGGTGCAGTACCACTTGAGCTAAATCCCCGGCCCCATGGGAGAATTTTTTCGCAAGGCTTTGCTTATTTAATGATGGAAATTGCTCAGTGAACTCCTTATCCTGTTTTTAAAGGTTTATTGTTATGTTTACACAAGTTTTAAGTGTTTAACTGAGTGGTTGGTAGGATAGTTACAGCATGGTGCAGCCAATACCACGATCTGACTTTGGAACCCCCTTAGACAATTCCAAAGCAATGTGTCCATTATCAACTGCCGTTCCTCACTCTCTTTCCTCCCTGCTCTACTGCTGGGCAGCCAGGAAACCCTGAATTAACTATGTTTCTTACATGACTGCAGCCATATCATGTGTGGTCTTTCCTGGCTTTTTCAATCTGGTGTAACATGTTCAATAGAGTTAATTCATGTTGTAGCATAAATCAGTATTTAACTCCTTTTATAGATTGTCCTGTAATATTTGATTCCATTAAAATATGACACTGCCTGTAATCGCAGCACTCAGGAGGCAGGGACAGGAGGATTGCTGAGTTTGCAGCGGCTTGCCTGGGCACCATAGTGAGCTCAGGGCCAGCTTGAACTACAAAGCAAGACCCTGTCTCAAAAAGCAAAAAAAAAAAAATATGACACCGTGGTTACTGATACACCCACCAATAGCCACCTGGGCCTTTTCAGTTTCCTGGCTATTGTGAACAATGCTGCACTGAACGTCTGTGTACACTTTCTGTGATATACGTATCATTTCTCTCGGGAAGATATTTTCGGGTTCGAATGTCTGAGATTCCTAGGAGGGCCCTGCTCCCCATATTGAGGAAGTGCCAAACCGTCACAGAGACAAAATCCATGACACCCAACATCAGAGGGGAAGGGGTGGGGGGTTATTTGGTTTACGGCTCTTAGAGGTTTCAGTCTGTGATCGGCTGGCTCCACGGATTGGCCGGGATGATGAAGAGGACACGAGAGGCCTTAACAGCGTCTTTCTGCCCGTTTTGTCATGTTCAGATCACAGGGATTAGGGCGATGCCACGCTCATCACCCACGTGCAGTGGTTTAGTAATCACATGACCTCAAGCCCAGCATCACACATCGCAGATTCAACTCCCCGGAAAAAGGAAGTCCAACCTGTGTGAGGCTTCAGGGAGACATGGAAACACAAACTGTACCGCCATGATTCATTCCTAATTGAAAAATGATTGTTGAAAAGTGACTTGGTGACTTTTGACCAATGTACTTGTTTGCTGACATAATTAAAAAGGTCACAGTTTATGTGACACCCAGAATCAACCTACCGGAAGGAGACAGATTATTTTTATAAAGTTTAAAATTGAAAGTCACATTGTAAAGCATAGGAACTGAGCATCGTAAAGGAAAATATTACGACCAGTCTCGAGCAGCCTGAATCTGAATTTATCAGGAATGAACCCTGATAAAAGTCAGCACTGTCTGAAGATGACTATAATTTCTGAAGACTCTTAACTTTGAAATCTAACACACAGAATACAGTCAAAGTTATCTCTTGATAATTGTACCATTTTGTGATACAAAGTTCAAAACCCCATATGATATTTTTCACAGCTAGTGGATTCCCAAAATATTGAAAATAATTTATAAAACACTCACTTGCCTTGAGTTTTCTTGAGTTCCTATTAAGACTTTTAAGGGAAAAGGACATATGTGGATTCAAATTTTACTTTACCTAAGTTGAAATCCTGGAGTCATTTTAAAATCAAATTATAAAATAAATACCAGGGTTCTTTTCCCCCAGTATTTTGCAGAAATAACCATGTCTTCAGTTTGTGCTAAGTAGATTTATGATTGTCTTCAGATTTTTTTCCCTTCAAGGATGCTTAATATTCTAACCACAGTAAAAATTAAATCAGAATTAGTCAGGCATTCAAGTAATACATTACTTCCCAGTATATTATAATTGGCAGCTTATTTTCTAGAGACAAACAGTGAACTGATGCAAAATTTATATTTTAATAGATGTGAAACAAATTTCACTGTCCTAGAAGAAAGTTAGCCTTTTCTGTATGAACTTATTTACTTTGTCAAGAAAACAGTAAGATGCAATAGACATGGCTCAACTTTAAAACTGAATATACACAGATATCACTTCATGTCTGTTAGCATGTCTGGGAGGGAAGGGAGGGAAAAGGAAAGAAAGAAAGAAAAGCAAAAGAAGAGAAGAGAGGAGAAGAACAGAAGGAAGAAAAATAACCAGAAAAATCACTAGTGTTGGAAGCTGTGTGCACTGAACAAATGTAGAATCCCTCTGAATTATTATTTACACACCATGCAATATAATCTACATGATGTGATGTAGGAAGGACCATAAAAACAAACAAAAAAATACATCCAAATATAAATGAAAGCCAATGGTAAAACTGAGCAGACATAACTTTGATCTTAACATTGGATGATAACATTAAAAGGGAAGCAAAATATTAATATGATTCAGGAATACATACAAAAGTACTAAATAAAACTGATAATTTGAAAACAATTTATAAAATGCATAAGATATTTTAAGATTTAAATATTTCATGCAGGAATAAAATATATATATTTTTAAAAACCTAAGTGTGGGCCGGAGATTTAGCTCAGTGGTTCAGGCGCCTGCCGTACAAGTGCAAGGTCCTGAGTTCGATCCCCGGTAACCACATACAATGCTGGGCGTGGTGACTCACGCCCACCAGCAATCAATACCACATACCACAGTGATATGTGGTTAAAAAAAAAAAACCTAAGTGTAATTCATCACATTCACAGAAAGAAAAAAAACGCAGCACAACTAACAACAAAACTCAAACTTTGCCATGAAATTTAAAGGTAGAGAACACAGCTGTCTGACTCCTTAGTTTGGTTTTCTTCAATTTGCTTTAATCCAGCATTATCCTGACATCACAACTGAACAAGAAACTACTCAAGAAGAGAAGAAAAATGCCAATTTCCTTGATGAGCATTGATGCAAAAATCCTCAGGAAGATATTTGCATACAAAATGCAACAAATAATGAAAGTAACAAAAAGACCCAAAATGCACACTACAGAAAAGATAGCCTCTTTAACAAATAGTGCTGGGAAAACCAATTGTTCACATTCAGAAAAACAGAACTAGATCCATATCTATTGCCCTTTATTAAAATGAAATTAATAAGGATTAAAAGACATAGATACATGAAAAGATACATTGAATCTGCTAGAAGACAAAGAGGTAAAACTCTTGAAGATCCAGATATAAGCAAAAATTTTCATAACAAAACTCCCACTGGGCAGTGGGCCAATTGTACTGCATTATGCCATCCCGAATTAACAGAGGTGGTTGGAGTTTTTAGTTCACAAAGCAGTAGGCAGAGGAATCAGTGAGAAAAGAAATGCAAAGCATATACTTAGGGAAGAAAGACATCAAATCATCATTATTTGCAGAAGACATAATCCTCTACAGAGAAATCCCAAAAATTCTTCTAAAAATTCCTAGAATTAATAACAAAATTCAATAACATAGCAAGATATAAAATCAACACACAAAAAGCAACAGCATTCCTGTATCCCATTAAGAAACTCATTGAGAAAGAAATTCTGGAAAGAAAAGTATTGATAATAGAATCAAGAAAAATTAAATATTTAGTTTATCAACATAGCCAAGAAAATGAAAGACCTCTACAATGCAAACTATAGCACTCTGAAAAAGGAAACAAAAGAAAACATCAGACAGTGAAAGATATTTCCTGTTCTGCATAGATCAAAACTAATGTAGTCAAAATGGACATGATTCCAAAACTGATATAGAGATTTAATGCAATCTCAATCAAAATATCAGTATCATCCTTCACAGAACTAACAAAAGCAATGCTACAATTCATACAGAACCAGAAGAGGCCTAGAATAGCAAAAGCAACCCCGAGCAAGAAAAGCGAAGCAGGAGGCATGACAAGCTCAAACATCAAGTTACACCCCACAGCTACGGTAATAAAAACGTGGTATTGACAAATATGATGGGTGACATCAACATGTTCCCCTAATGCTTCAAGTCCTCACAGGTTGGGCTTTGCAGAGGTGACTGAATCATGGGGTGTGATAGGCTGAAGAATTTATAGTTCAGAGTGATGATAGAAGGAGAAGCCTGGTTGGAGGAGTGGTCAATGGGGGCGTGGCCTAGAAGGTCTATCTCCTTCCTAACTCTACCGGCAGCACAATGAGCTGTTTCTCCACCACTGCCCTGTGCCATGGTGGCCTGCTTTGGAGCCAGCTAACTATGGTCTGAAAGCTCTATAATGGTGATCTAAAATAAAAATTTCCTCCATTAATTTGTTGGTATCTAGGATTGGATCCCTCTGATAAGGAAAGTAGTTTAACGGAGAAACAAACATGTGGGTCAACAGAAAGCACAGAGTATACTCTAGTGTGAGGGTATGAAATGGAAGAGAGTGCATTAATTAAACTAAATTTATAATGTATTAAGTAGGCAAATATTTATTGAATACATACTACCAGTATCGAGCACTGTTATATGCGTGTGTGGATATTGTCAGTATGTGCGTATAAATGCACGCACACATGACACACATTTAATATTAACTAAATGTCAAGTACATATGTTCTTTCCCCACCAAAAACAGAGAATTACAAATAGAAAGAGTACAGAGAAGACATTAACAGGTCATTAACATTATATTCTACCATAAAAGAAAAATGAGTTATGCCATTTCTGAGAATACAGCAGAGAACTCTGTGCAGATGAAAACAGGAAGCAAATGAAAGGACTAAATTAGAATTTAGGTTAAGGTTCACAAAAATAGCTAATTTTAATAACTGCTCCAGGTCACCTAACTATAAGGTTCATTCTCTAAAACAAAAATCTTAAAAGTCTTCCATTAAATTTGTGCCTTATATTCTATTGACCCTGGAAATACATTGAACTTGTAACAGAGTATGTTTTCCCTAATTACTTTTCATATGTATACATATATATTGTTGGATCACCTTTGGGACCGCGGCCTCATGTGACCAGTCAAGAACACAGCACCACCTAGTGGTAGGACTGTCGACCACACATAGCTACAGGTCACTTCTTAAATTCCAACCAATAAACAGGCTCGTAAACTGAAAACACTGATTCCGGCAACAGTCTCATTTTAATTGCTGTTCTGGTAGGCGTTGCCAAGCTAACCAACTCTGAGAAAAGTGACAAAACACATTCTGCACCAACATTAATCTATGCTGAACAGAAAATTTTGGAAATAAGATGCATTTCATAAAATGGATACTTTTACTGTTAATGGAGCTTATAATAACACAAGTATAAAAATTTTAAATAATAGTCAATTACCCCTTGATCATTAAGATGTTGAGTCAAATAAGCGATTTAGCACAACTTACTTTTGAGAAAATTATATCTGAAGAATTAAAATAAATGCATGTAACATATTAAAATTAAAAGGTTCATGATTAGCTTTATGAAATGAAAGCAAATTACTTCTGGCAGGTCCTATGGCTAGGTATGAAGATAAAAGCATCGTCCAATCCATAGCTGAATAGCAGGTACAGGAAATGTGTTGATCTGTTCAAACAAGGACACCACATCTGGAATAGCAGTTGCAATTGAAGTCAGCACTTGGGTTAAGTTAACAACATTATAATCCATTGTCTTTAATTTTTTTTTGAGACAGTGTCTCGCTTTTGTAGTCCAGGCTGGCCCTGAGCTCACTATGTAGCCCAGGCAAGCCGTGAACTCAGCAATCCTCCTGTCTCTGCCTCCCAAGTGCTGGGATGATAGGTGTGAGCCACTGTGGTATGTGGTATTGACTGTTGGTGGGTGTGAGTCTCCATGCCCAGCATTGTATGTCATTACCGGAATCGAACTCAGGACCTTGCGCTTGCGAGGCAGGCGCCAGAACCACGGAGCTAACCCTCCGGCCCCACTTCTTGATCTTAACGACAACCCTCCGCTCTTCTAATGGTACCAAAAGGAGGCTGCCACTTCGCTCTTCATATGACGAGGAGGCTCAGCTCTCTCTAGTTTGCCTCTGTGATTCCCTTCTCACCTGATCCTGCTCCCTCTTGTTCCGGGTCGCAGGCAGCTACAAGACCATTTCCATCCAGTTGCTCTAAGTAGAAAGGGTTGAGCTATGTGGACTCTCCCTCATCTCTGTTTTCATCCAGGGCTCCTGCTTCTTAATACGGCCAGCACAGATCTCCACAAAGTATCCTTTCCTGACTTCTCCAAGCACTGTCACAAATACCCCCACGTTTTTATCCCCAGCTGCCAGTGGTGCTCGTCATGAGAAGGGGGATCCAGCTAGGGGGCAGCCTTGGTTCCGGTCACTTAGAGAGTGATCTCGTCACGCGCTGACGGATTCTAGAGACTCATCACTGCTCGGGATAGTCACCTCCTCCAGCACGACGACAAAATACCTGATATCTGCAACTTGAAGAAGGACTTATTTTTGCTCACAGTTTCACAGGGTTCAGTCCATGGCTCCGCGGGTCCGGGGCAGAAGGGCCGGGTGAAGAAAACTACTCAAGCTGCAACAGACAGTGGGAAGGCAAGAGAGACAGAGCTAGTCTCCAAAGGCGCACCCAACCATCTCCAACTCAGCCCAGCTCCCGAGCAGTCAACTGTACACAGACAGATGGGTGAAGCCACCGCGTAGTGACAAAGTCACCCTCACAGAGCCCCAACCCTGGACGCACTTCAGATCCAAACCATGCCAGGTAGCTTCAGACTATGTCATAGAGACGTGTACTGATCAGACCTACAATTCCTGGGAGAAAAGGTAACTGGAGAGAGGGTAGCACAGAGGAAGAATAAAGTGGCAGCCAGGCATAGCGGTTCACGCCTGTAATTCTAGCACTCAGAAGGCAGAGGCAGGAGGATTGCCAAGAGTTCCAGGCTGGCCTGGGCTACACAGTGAGCTCAGGGCCAGTCTCAACTACAAAGTGAGACACTGTCTCAAAAAACTTAAAAAAAAAATAGAATACAGTGACAAGTAATAAAATAGGAATAAAATAGGAACAAAATGGTGTGACGAGTGGTCTTCCTTCACGCACACAGACATTAACTAACACAAGGTGAGCCCAAGGCATAAAAGTGAATTGTAGAGGAAACATAGATAGTGCCTACCTCAGCTTAGACTTGACGGTACGATTTTATAAACACCACGAGCACGTTCCATAAGGACTTGATGTCAGACTTGATTCCATTTTAAAAGTCTGCTTTTCAAAAGATACTGAGTCAAAGACAGAGAGAAAATATTTGCTAAACCCATTTTACTTGCACCCAAACTATACAAAGAACTCAGGTTTTATACGATACGTTCTTTATCTCCTAAAATTCAGTGAGGAATAAAACACAGGCAAGAGTTCTGAGCACACACCTCACCGCGGCCTGGTACACAGGACAAACCACACGGAAACAGAGGCTCACAGTCCTCCATTAGGACATACGAAGTCTGCCCTCAGGGCACCCAGTGACCTCACTGGAATGGCTGAGGCCCACACACCGGTCACTCCGGTCGCCGCCAGAGGGCTCTCCTCATGGCTGGTAGGAACGCTTATGCTTTAAAAGAAAATTCCAGTTCATTTCTCTCATAAATATTTTTAAGATTCTATCTTACATACTCTCCAAACAACTCATATTTTGGAAGAGAGAGGTTGAATTATTTAGACTCTACTATCTGAATCAGAATGATGTTACACAATAGAACTAATGTTCAGGAGCAGATACTCAGACTATTTCTCAGGGAGGAATCACGACCTCTGAGGAAAGTCCTTTCGACCTCTCATGTTTACGCCCTTCACAACTCACAACAAACAAGAATCTAATTTTAATGAGCAATATCTACTTATTTTTCTGCCTTCCCCTTCATTAAAATGAGCTGAGCAAGATTTTTTTTTTTTCTGCCTCTGGTAACAGTTTACAGTTCCAGTTTTTCCTCAACACCAGGCCCTTTTTCCTCTTGTTTTGTTGCAACAAAAAACATAAAACCTGGTTCGACTTTGAAGGCTAAGCAACCTTCCTCCTAACCTGACAGCGTTCACTCCTGAGCGGAGTTCCTGCGCCTTGTTCTAGCACAAGTGGCTGGAAACAGGAAAGCCGCAGCCAAGCTTCCGTCCCCACGCTGGTTCCCACTGTGGCTCAGCGAGTGTCTGAGGCCATCTTCAGCTCAGAACGACGACAGCCTCCATCTTAGTACCTCTCAGGCCCCAGGAAGGAGCGTGGAGACCAGGCTGCACTTCTCAGAGTTCTCTCGTCGCCTTAAATCTGAGACAAAATCCACCCGAAGGGCTGGGAGAGGAGGACGCTGTCCTGAAGCCTGCGGGCCAGAAGCTGAGGCTGTGAGCAGCTCCCGGCTCCTCCTGCGACACCGTCTGTCGTGCAGCCCCACCCCCTCCCGCTCCCCTACATCCCTGGCTCGCGTGAAGAAAGTTGTCATGTAATATATCGGTGACTTAACATATTTATTTAGAAGAGCCCTAGCCCCACTCTCTGGAAGACAAACGTGTCTCTTCAAGCGGGACAACTACTCGATAGTGAAATTCCTGGGTGGCAGAGACACTGTTTGGATTTTGTAATCATTCGTATACACCAGTTGCACCATTTTGCGGGAACCACTGATATGTGCGTATGTGCCGACATCGTGCTCAGCTCTTTAGAACGGATTTTCTGGTGTCTTTCACTGGGCTTCTTCAAAGCACTGCAAACCCAGCTGCAGGCACCTGATCACACCATCGCACGGGGACCCAGC
>PVIC010043607.1:0-15350 GCA_004025085.1 Thryonomys swinderianus
GTCGTGAGTCACCACGCCTGGTGTTGTTGTATGTAGTTACCAGGGATCAAACCAGGGACCTTCTGCCCTCTATGTAGGTGCTGGAACCCCTGAGCTAACTCTCCGGCCTGATATCATGTTTCTTTAACATGTGATGATCACTTGTTACTTGCTAACTTCTTACAGGAAGTTCTTTAAACAAGAGCACTTGGACTTTTTCTTAGCTTCTGAAATTAACTTTTCATGTCAGATTTAAGGGTTTAAAAGGTACAGATAATGTTGATAATGGTGTTTGAGCAGGCTTGCAGCTTGTTGGTGCTGTATTCCTAATATATACAAACATTCTGTGCAGTGGGTCTCAGTTTAAAAATCCACGAGGGAAAAGAGGTTGGACTCTTGGCACTGGTGCACATGTTCAGAAGTATTGTATTCAAGCCAGAGTAAATATATATGCCCTTTACCCTTTCTTTCAGTTAGCAGAAATCACCTCTAAACACTTTCTTTGGCATTGCGGAAGCTCGTCACAGCCTATTGTTCCAGTAAGATTGTAGCCCTGTTTTAAGCCAGTACTTTAGTTCCCATGTAAGTGACATGCCCAGTCTGAGCTGAAGAAACAAACTTCGCTTTTCAAACCTTCTATTCTTACAAGTGTGCCCAGCACTTATAAGGCAGTGGCTTGTAGCTGTTCATCCTGCTACTTAACAGGTTTGATTTCAAATCTATTTCGTAGAGAAACTAACATGGTTGGAGGGTGTTCATGGCCCAGCATTTATGGAGTTTGTTGGGAAGTCCCAGGTGTGTATATATCTTGAACCTTAACATTAAAGGCCTATTAGGCAAAGTGATTTGGATTTTGCTTTTGCTTTGCTTTGTTCTGTTTTTGTCTTGTACTTGTAGACTGGATTTGCTCAGATATCTTAGGGGTTGGACTGGGAAAGGTGACCCCCTAATCTTGAGGCTGCTTTTCTTTGCATTCCTTTCCTTTATCTGCCTGAAAACCACTAAAACAAACTCAAATGTTTATATCCTGAGCTAGAAAACTGGGAAGCCTAGAGCTGGAGGAGTAAGTATTGAAACACGGGAAGTTAATTACAGTTAAAAATACTTAAAGGGGCTGATTTCTGAGTCATCCATCTCTTTGTGACCCTTTTACTGTTCTGGAAGCTTGCAGATGAGCTTGAATCAGCCCTACAACTTGGTAATGCAACCATCCAATTTGGCTGTGTTTGACTTCTAAGGACAAGGTCTGGAGACCTGTCACATCACCTCATTTTTTACATTTGTGTATTTATTGAGCTTCTTTTACATGACAGGGACTCTGATTATCATCTGGGAAACAAAGATAATGATTAGCATGATCCTGTAAGTAGCTCAGTCTAACAGGCTTAGAAAGTAATGCAGACAGATAATTATAGTGTATAATAACCAGTGGGAGATCTACCAACATCAGCCACGGAGGAGGGATAGGGAGAATGTGTGTGGAAGAAATTTGATGTATGTTATCTTATTGAATTCTTACTTTTTAAAGGTGGCATTATTCATTGTATTTGAAAAAATTGTGGATAAAAAAATCAAGATTAAGCAAGTGTGTAATTACACCCAAACTAACCATAATGAGTGGTAAATCTCAACACAAACTTCATTGTTTTGTCTCCCAAGGAAATGGAGATCCAACAATATTGTAATTATTGAAAAGAATATTTGTAAAGTAAGATTTACCATTTTAATTTTGTGTAACAGAACCCTCTTTGTGATAGGTATTTGTGGAATAAAGAGCTCTGAAAGTTTTGATCTTTACTATAGAAATGCCACCTGCCGTCTGAGAGAAGAGAGTGAAAAACAGAAGTAGGTTTTACTTTGTTTTAAAATTGCCACCTGCTGCTTCACTTTACTGTTAGTGGAAATTGTATATGTATTCTCCTATAATTCCCTTTTCTTACAGCATCACAATTTGTAATGGTGTTTGAGCGGGCTTCCACATTTAAATTGAAGCTTTACCTAGGATGTCACTCTGAACAGCTGCTATTTTATGGGCCTTTTGCATGAGTAACACACCACTGCACCTAGGCTTATCTTTCTGAGATTATACTGTATGTTTTATAAAACCCTGTGTATTTACATGTGTCTACTACATGAGCAACACAAAATACATGCAAATATTGTGGTAGTAATTTTAGCTCATTTCATGAGAGGGAGAAGAGTTTTTGCATATTTAATGGCAACACAATGGGAAGTATTGCTGAAGGTCTGTTTTATTCATGACTTTTATTTATTTATTTATTTATTTATTTATTTATTGTTATTGGGATCAAACTTAGGACATTGCGCTTGCGAGACAGACATGGTGCCATGCAACTAAATCTTTAGCCCCTGCTTCTATACTTTCTTATTTTTTAAATCATCTTACAGATTCTAAATAAACTTTTCAAGGAAGAGATTAATTGGTGATGGTCCTTTAAATGCATCTTATCCTTTGGGAAGAATCATTGTTTATTAGAGACCTAAGAAGTAACTGCTTGGTGATGGATAAAGTAGATATATCAGATCAAACCATAAATAGTCTACAACATACTCAAGAAACAAATACTGTGTATAAAATTTTCTAAATCTTACAAAACTCTTCAGTGCCATCTCTTAGCTTCCTTTGCTACAATGAGAACTATTTGTAAAGAGTGGCTGTCTTTCTAAAGACTGACTGTAGGACATCTTGTCTAATTTTTTTTTTAATTTTAAAAGCATTTTTCATGACCAATAATGTAGACTGAAGACTTACTCAAGTTACAACTGACATGAGGCCTAGTAGTCTTTTCTTTTTTGTTTGAGACAGGGTCTCACTTTGTAGTTCAGGCTGGCCCTGAGCTCACTATGTAGCCCAGGCAAGCCTTGAACTCAGCAATCTCCCTGCCTCTGCCTCCCGATTGCTGGGATTACAGACATGAGCCACCACACCTAGCAAAACCTAGTAGTTTTATTTACTTACTGTAGAAAAGAAAGTCAGGGCAATTAAGTGGTTTTTGTTTTGTTTTACATTCAGGTACAATGTGTATATTGTAAAGTCATGCTCGTTACCTATGCAGCTCAAAGTATTTAAACCTAGATGGTTGCATAGTTCACACCACAAGAAACATAGGAAATATTTCTGTTTCCTCAAGAAATTTTAAATATTTGTAATAATTTGATAATACTAGTAGAAGGTAAGGAAAAATGTTTTATTTTGCTTTCTACGCCCTCCATTTTTTCCAGTCAAGCTCTACTTCATTAAAATTTCAGTTTTCCCCCCAATGTCCTTTCTTTTAATCCCAGGATCCCATCTGATATAACTTGATACATTGTATGGGCCTCTTCAAGCGTCATTTTTATGAGGAAATGACTAATATATAATTTGATTACATGGTTGATAATGTCAAAGAAGTGCCAGGAAAATGCATCAGATTGAGATATTTGAAATAAAATTTGTATGGCTCATTATTAATAAAAGGAGCCCCTTTGATGTTGCACAGATGAAGACAGTGTTAGAAAACAAAACTGACTAGCAGGAAGTGGTTCAAGATAACTCGGAATTGTTTATTGGGAGAGGAAACAGGGCCATGAAGTGGCTGATTTTACATACAGTATAGTATGTAAGTACCATATACTACATGTAGTTTAAAACATACATTATGATAGTTGGAACACAGTATGGAGAACTAGAAGGAATCTTGGAGTTTTTATATGAAGGGCAAGATGAAACAAAACATAAATATTATAAAACAAACTTGAGAAGTACCTCATTTGCTTTGTAAAATAATCAGATTCTTCTTTTATTTCATTATATTTAGATCCAGTGGACCTTACATAGCCTGTAAAATAAATTTTAAACCAATACATGCTCAAGATAAAGAATGGGGAAAATATAAACAATGAAAAATATTATTTCCGAAGCTAGTATTTAACCATCACCATGATTAAAAACATGTCAGTTTTGTGTCTCTGCATGCTTGCATCTGTGTATGATCCGCACCACAAAATTCATATTTTTTTTGCATCTTCTTCTTTATCATGTTTTTTTTTTCTAATGAGGTTCTTTTAAATTTCCAAGTGTACAATAAACAGAGTTCTAGAAATTTGGGAAAATAATCTGTAGTATAGAAAAAAAAAAAAAACATTGAGCTAGAGAATGGCAGTCAAGGTGTCCGTGGCCTGCGGCTGCAAAGCCCTGACTGCCCTCGGCAGGTTTGCGGCCACCTCCCTGATGCGCAGCTGGGCCGAGCACTGTAGTGATGATGTCACCCTGGGAAGTCTGCGAAGTCGCACGTTTCAGGTCCTGTTTCTTCCCACCTGTATTTAGATCTTTCTCAAAATGTGCTCTTTAAAAATACAAGTGCTAACCCAGATTCCAATTACCATAGGCTTAAATGTTAAACCTCAAGATCTAAACTTTATCCCTTATGGATGTGAGCAGGCTTGCCAGATGGCAGGCCAATTAATATATTTTTGCAAGGTGCAGAAATGTTCTTTTTTTTCTCTAGGGGGGAACAATGACTCCATCTGCTACACATCTTCCTTTTCCCTCTGACCTTTGGGGGGAAAAACATCATCATTTAATTTTCAGAAATAAACTGTGCAACTTTTTAAGTGATACTTTCTGCTTTTTGTTTGTTTAAGAGAAATAGTCTTAATCATGGAAACTTTTTTAACAGCAGAAAACCTTTGTTATGGATTAAAATACATAGGGACATCTAAGTTCATCTGGAGTACTACTTTTTATTTTCTTTCTCTATTTCTTTTCTTTTCTTTGTTTTTTTGTGTGTGTATGGGAGGGGTGGGGGGGATAAGCTCTTCTCCATATCCCAGGCTGTCCTTGAACTTGCATAGATCCTCCTGTCTGTCTCCTAAGTGCTGGAATTATAGGCATGCCTCACCATACCTGGCTCAGACTAGTACTGTGATTGAAAGTTGGGCATTCTGAATCATATGTTAAAAAGAAAACTATCAGAACCATCTAGTAACTCACCCTGCACCACCCCTTGTTTGTAAGATGAGAACATTAATGTTTAGGTACCAAAACTAAAAGCTGGGAAGCAACAGATAAGGACTTAGAACCTTGTCTTTAGGTTCCCAATGAGGACAACCATGGTGAAAAAAGAATATTTAATCTCTCAAGGGGGGGCAAAAAGGGACAAGAGTGTAGATTTAGGTACACCCAGAAGTGCCCTTTTTTTTTATTGCTTCTTCCCTCAGTAGCAGGGACTGACTGAACTGTATCTCCTTTACAGTTTCTTTTTGCCCTCAAGAGGCGATTCAGATCAGTAGGTGACTACTCCTAGGATCTACGCCTTACGTCCCAAGTTTTAACAAATGCCACACCCTTTTTGAAACACAGTTACCCACTTCACCATCTAGATGTGGAACAAATGAGTTACTGAGCATATGAACAGCAGTGAGATTGTTTTATAAAATGATCTTGGAGAATTCTGAAATTACAGCAAGATTATTGCATTTTCTCTTTGCCATAATCTGCCATGTTGTAGCAGTGTTAGCTGCTTCTTCCCTGTGACTTGAAAGAGTCTCCTCCCATAGTGAGCAGTTGAAAAGTTTCTTGTGAGAGGAGTGTTTCCTCTGCAACTCTATTGACCAGCAATTTTGATGTCTTCCATATTTTGCCATAGTTGTCATGTTAACCAAGAAAGATTTAGACTTCACTCAAATTGACCTCACTTTTTTTTTTTAATCTGTCCTCAACATAAGAGGCTATTTTCAATAGGCAGAAAGAGTTCAAGACTTTGGATTTGGCCAGGCCTTTTTTGGGATCATCAGTTTGAACATGGAACCTTGGCAAGCCCCTGATCTTCCATACCTGGATTTTTCATCTTTAAGGTGGAAAACATAACCAATGAATCTGTTCAGTGCCCTAAATAAAATAGATCATGGAGTGCCTAGGTTAGAGGTGAGCCATGCAGGCCTAAGCTGGCTTTTATTTTGAGCTTTATGAGAATGCAGCCATAGCAATTTTAACAGGGATTACTGGCTGCTTGTGGTACAAAGGCAGAATGGAGTAGACACAATGGAGACCGTGGCCCACAAAGCCAAGAATATTTATAATCTGCCCTTTTACAGAAAGGCTTTATCCACTCCCAAGTAGGGCAATACCAGCAAATGTAGGCTTTCAATAAATGATTTTACCTTCTTCCCATAGATTATTGTAAGTTCACTCTTTCTCTTTCGTCTCTATTTTTCCCCTGATGGACAGTTCTGGGATGACCTACTCTAAAAACCTTCCAGAACCGCACCTCACTTTTGCAACGTATCCAGAGCCTTTAGCCAGGGCACAGGACAGGACACGCTGAGGGGGATGGCTCCCTGCTAACACACCCTGATGTGTATCTTGTCCTGGCTTGAACTAGATTTGTGCGTGCTACAAGAATAGAATTTTCTCTAATTCAAGTGTAAATACAGGTGTGCTATAGCAACATGTCTTGATTTAGTTGAGATCATTTCTCATTCTGTGTATGTATGTCCAATCTGTACTTCTGCAAAAGCCTCCCAACATTTTCCTTTAGCAATACACTAAAGCACCATTACAATTTAAAAATACCATATTTAGTAAAGAATCTCCTGAAATCTTACAGCAGGAGTTCCTGTACTAACTCTGGGCTGTTGGAAAGGAAAAGTTCTCAAAGGAGTGATAAGGGGCTTTTTGTGTGTTTATTTTGTTTTGTTTTGTTAAGCAAAGCAAACTCATTGTTCCTTAGCGACTTGGATTAGGGACATCCTGTTATCTATTAGAAAGATAAGATTGGAAATAGAGTATTTTAGAATTTCCAGATGAGAAATTGTGATTGATCACTACACTCCCACACACACAGGGCAGAAACATGAAGGGTTTTGGAGAGCTACTAAGAGTAGTTATGCTTGCTTGAGATATATATATATATATGTGTGTGTATATGTATTTATGTATTTATTTAAAAGTACTGAAGGGTAGCTAAGCTTTCAGAAATGGACTTACTATTTTAACATTAACTGATGCTCTTAAAATACTATGAATAAATTGTAAGGTAATTACTCCAAATTTTATAAAGTCTTCAGACCTTTTCTCTTTTTTCTTTCACACCATTTTATATTTCTTTTCCTTCAGTGCATTCTTACATCAGGATTTATTCCCAACTTGCTATAATTCTGCATATGCTTATCTGAATTTCCAGCTGATCATGAGTATCCCGAGCACAGACTTTATGTAGGCAGAGTGCCTTGTACATAATAGACACTTAATAAAGCTTTATTGACTGAAAGCACTCCACAGGGAGCATATTTGCACATACCGTTTTTTCGGTCTTTGGACTATTTCCTTAGGATAAATTCCCAGAATAGAGTTTTCTAGGCCAAAATGACGTGAACATGTTTATGAATTTTAATACATAGTGCCAAGTGGCTTTTATGTCTACTTGAGGTGCCTTCCAAGTTTTTGATTCTCATATTGCATGGTACATTACTGCTAGGTTGGCAGTCTGGTGTTCCATATTTTCACTAGCAAAAGACTGACAGTAGGATACATCATCGCCAAATTCAAATCTGGAATGAATATTGCATTTGCTTTAGGATGAACTGTTTCAGAAAAAAAAAAATCCTTCATGTTAAACTTGGGAAACAGACAGAGGCGGGTAGCCAATGAACAGTATCAGATAAAAGATATTGTATTAGGGACAGATAACACCTGGAGTTTTATTACAGCTTTGAACTTTTATTGAACTGCCATCAGTATTTCAAGAAAGCAATTGGATATTTTTTATTTGCTTCCCCCCAACACATTTAATGTTCAAATATGAACGATTATTAAATGCAAATTGTTGTTAATGCACATTCCAAGGTCTGCTTTTATCAAGGTTTGAAACTGTTTGTCTAATGTATAATGCATTTCTATCTTCAATTGATCTGATTTATGTGTGTGAAATAAGATTGAGCCTCCATGCTGTGACCCTGGGCAATGGTAGTTTCCCCCCCTCCCCTCACTATTTGACAGGCTCATAAGTTACCAGTGATAAATAGTCATATCTACTTTTTGGCACAAGTGTGTTGTTGAGAAACACATAGAGCTCTGAGGATAATACTTTATAAGCTGGCATGTAAAGTTTGTGGGATTTAAGCTCAATGGAGGAAGAACAATGTTGCATTGAGAATTGTCCCTAGGAAAGTTCAACAGATATTCTTAAAAAAAATCATGTTTTATGATAGTTATAAGTTTTACATACTCAATCAAAGACACACTTAGACATTTTTCCAATTTTGCTTCAATCCAAACTCAATGCTATAACTTCATTCCCTGGAGCTGTAGCCAAATAAAGGAGTAAGAAGAGCCTTGTACATGCTAGATCTGGCTTTGTGTCCATATTTTATAGAAACTGATGAGCTGTAAAGTCCATGTTTTCAGATCACGAGCCCTTCAGGAGCTTACTGATCTAGGTGTCCTATGGAGAACCTAAGAGAGAAAGCCACTCCATGTGTTAACATAGCCAAATGCATGTTACTTAAACACAGCCAAATGGATGTGGGTGGATAGAAGCAAAGATGTTGGAACACTAAAAGCCGAACCTCCTAACCCTAATAGCTTTGACACGTCTGAGATATTCTGAGTTATTTACAAAGTTAATAGTGGGAGACCGGATGGAGAAGGTAATTATGAGGAGTGGTATTTTGGCTGTTTGTAAGACTGGGAAATTTCACTAAGTATACGCCCTTAATTTATTCATACTCTACACTCATCCTTTTAAAAGTTTTATCTGACACATTAGCACTGTTGTGCACCCAGTCTCTGGAGTTCTTTTCATCCTGCAAAACTGAAACTCTTTAGCTATTAAACATTATCATCCTATCCCCCCATCCCACCAACTCTCGAAAAGACCATTCCATTTTCTTGTCTGAATTTGACTCCTGTATGTGCTTCATAAAGTAGTGTTTGGCTTTTTGAGGCTTGCTTTCTTTTTCTAATTAACACAGTGACCTCAAGGTTCATCCATATTGTCACGTGTATCAGAATCCCCTTCTTAAAGACCAACTAATACTCTACTATATTTACCTAGACCATTTTGTTAGCTTTTTTATCCCGCCATAGACAGTTGGGTTTGTTGTACTTTTTGGCTGTTGTGAATAACGCTGTTAGAATCAGTACTTCTGTGAACACAGGTGTGCAAGTCGTACTTTAGAGGTTCTCTCTGCAGTTCTTGTGGGTATATACACACAAGTAGACTTGCTGGATCACAAGGTGGTTCAGTTTGTCATTACTGAGGAATGGCTGTACTCTTTAGAGCACCTGCACCACTTCCCATTTCCACCAAAAGTACACAGACTCCAGTTTCTATATATCCTCCTCAACACTTACTACTTATTTTATTCATTCATTTTCCTTTTTTTTTTTTACAGTAGTACCCAAGTGAATGTAAATTGATTTAGGCCTTTTATTGTCATGCATGGATTTTGTCTTTGTTATCTCTCTAGGGCCAGTAGAAAAGCCTTTTGAATGTGTTTTGTAAACAGGATTGTGGGATCTTATCCTAGGTAACACTTACATACTCTTCTGTGTGATGGAGGATGATTTTCTATAGTGGAAAGCAGATGAACTGTTTTGTTTGGGGGGTTTTTTTCTATTATTTTTGTTTAAATTCTGTGATGTATTTGCTATGAATAGATGATGCTTCTTCTTCCAATTCTGAATGTGGTACTAATGAGACAGTGTACGAAGGGAAGAAACAATGGATTTAAGAGTCCAGTGCAAAAATCTAATACCTAGAACATGAATCCTTTCTGCCCTTTTGGGAGTGTTCTCATTCTTTTAAATTAGGTTTAGCTAAAACAATGCAGCAAAATGATATGTCCCTGAAGTGTGTGTGACACAAGGGATTCTGTTCCTAGCCACATTTCCACTACTACGTAGTTGTGTTGTATCAAGACTTTCAGACCCTCCTCTAGAGCTTACCTAATTTTTGTACTTTTTAAGTTGTGTATTCCACTGGCAGTTTGGTGAAGCCTCAGAGTGTCTTTCCAAAATGACTCTGTAAAATGCATAAAATAAAATATGTAAAGTTATATGAAAAACCTGTTATTTTGAAATGGTAATGAATATATTCATCATTTGTGTGGTTCTTTATTAGTATATCAGCCATCAAGATCTAGAGATAGGTCTCACTACAGCAATAACTGGCTGTCAAAATGAGTATAAATGATTTTAATGTATCTTTGGCAAGTATAGCATAATTTGAAAAGAGATCACATTTCTATTGAGGACAAAATCATAATTCCTGCTAATACTATGATATACATGCATGAGTCAAATCTTTTAGTTCAGTTTCTGGTTAGTAAAAAATTTTTGACTTTTAAAAATTTAATTTTTAATTTTTATTAGTACACTCATTGTAGGGAATTGGTACATGTACATAACACACCTCAATGTCCTTTGCCACCCACCCCTCATTTATTTTGCTAGCATCAGATTCACTTCTGTATTTCTAAGTCATCATAAAGTTATCATTTAAACAGATTAATAACCAGACTAGTCAGCCAAAAAAAACTTACAAAATACATAACACAATTATACTAAATAAGGGACACTTGTAGGTGCAGTGTTCTTGCTAGATAATAATAATTTTAATTTACCTAAGTTGACTGACTGAATGAATACTAACTACTCGTAGACACCATAGAAGTCCACAGATTCCAGGTCAGAAATAGCTGCATTAGAAGTTCTCTGGCAAATCCAGCAGCTGAGACACTGCAGTCATGAGAGAGGCTGATGGAGAAGACTGCAGAGTCTGCCATGGCACTGACTCTGGTTCTTCTACCAGAAAGTGATCTTTGGTTCATCAGGCCAGGATGTAAGCAGTTAGAAATGTGCTGGGTTGTCCTTAGTTACCTGTCAATACCTAGCAAAGCCCAGGAGTTGGTTAAAACAGATGCAAACAATATGAGAGTAGTAGAGGCAGTTGTCACTGTGAATATTTATTTACCTTTGGGGGAACCCAGAGGTGAGAACTTGTGGTGGTATGATTGTTTCTTGCTGCATGTGTTGAAAGTTCTATCCTTTACTTATGTAAAGAAGCCTGTATCTCTCAGCATCGCATAATCAAGACCACAAGCCCTGAATTTATAGAGATTGTGTACTGCACCTACCTACTGGGCACTGTGGAATTGTTTTGCCCAATTGGAAATGAGAATCTCTGAAATAAGTGAAAGTTATGGAATAATATTCACAGAGAATTTTTTATCTGTTAATCTCAAGGTAGTTTTCCTCCCTAGAGTCCATGAATGTTTTAGTAATCAAAGTCCAAGAATGTTGTAAGTATGAAGAGTGGTAGCAAAATCCACTAACAACCTTCAACTTTGCATTTTAGAGAAAAATAATAATTTGTTTTTGCATGAGGAAAAACCACAAATTATTTTAAACATATTACACTTGCCTATTACAATAGTATCTCACAGTAGTTTCTAACAGGCATTCTTTTTGGCTTTGCAGTGCCTGTATCGATGCTTCTGGGTTAATCTGGGTACAAACTCAGTCCAGTGGACTAGAGAGTAATGTGCTGAGATTTGATTTGTCCATCTGCTTGTGAAAGCTAATTCATGTGTAATCAGAAGAATGCTTTGTAAACATGGAATTATTTTCAGGTGGAAAGGTCCTCTACCAAATTAGATAGGAAATTTAAAGCATAAACTATAAACGCTTTTTCCTCCATTAGTTGCTGCTGTGGATCAATATTTTATTGACTTTTCTGAGCCTTGCATACAATTTTCTATCATTGTTATTTATGCTAATCAGCATGAAACAGAATAATTGTAAATCATAGCCCCTTAGGCACATTTTTCCCTGTAATACTTGAAGCCACTGAATTCATAAGACCTGGAAAAAATAATCCATCCTTGTTTAGTGACTTCCAGAGGCTGACACAGATGTGGTGGCAACTACTCCTTCCCTCTTCATTTTTGGATTTCACCTTCTATCTTAATCTTAGATGCAAATGCAAATAAAATGCTTCCAAAAAGAAATGAGGTTTAAATTCACCAGTTGCTTTTATTTATGAAGATGTGAATATATCATGCTAAATTTAGAAAGTAGGATAACTAGAATACACCTTATGTTAATGTTTTCATGTAAGACTATTAAAAGTTATCTTTTATCAAGGAAGCATGTTTATATACTTATTGTAAATTATCACTTGTTGCTGAAAGAGGTAGAAGAGTACGTATCTACATTTTTAATGATACAATTCAGATAATTAGTGTAAAAGACATTAGTTTTTTTTCTTAATGTTGTACCAAGATAGATGGTTTGACCACTGTTTCATTTACAAGTGGTACTGAACTCTAGCAAATAGTACAAAAACAAAGTAAAATATACCTGATAAAAGGAAATGTAAGTAAAATGTACCTGTTTTGACCAGTAATTTACAGAGATTTTAAAAACTTCTTACTAGGGTCTCAGTCATGCTGTGGAAGCCAGGTCAACCCAAGCTGTATCCAAAGCCCTGCATATTCCCACAGATAAGAGGAAACGTGTTCAGTGCATGCACAGGTCTGAAGGAGAACTGGCTATATAGCTGCAGAAAGACACCAGTTAGCAGTGTGGACTTAAACTCGCTTTCTCTTGTATAAACCCTCAAACAACGAGGAGAAACATCTTGGGGCTTTCAGTGATAATAGTAGCCTGCTGTGGCATGCATGCCATGTTTACCACCAATGCCCTAGAGCTCTGTCAAAGATGGAGGTGTAGCCTTTTCTTTTTCTTTCAGCAATTCTACATAGAAACTTTATGTTTCAGAAGTAGCCGGGTGTGGTGGCTCACTCCTGTAATCCCAGCACTCAGGAGGCAGAGACAGGAGGATTGCTGAATTCGAGGCTTGCCTAGGCTACATAGTGAGCTCAGAGCCAGCCTGAACTATAAAGCGAGACCCTGACTCAAAAAAAAAAAAAAGAGAAAAGAAGTAGAAGTAGAAGCTCTACATTCTCTAAGAATGATAAACCTTTTTTCTAGGAGATTTTTGGTCTATAAACAGGCATGTAGGTTGTTAGCGAAGAAAGTGTTGGAAGAAGGAGTTGTTTAGCTTCTCATCTGTTTCAGTCAGTTCAAACTGAAGCATCCTCACTTCCTGGATCCGTTGCTAAGAGCACCTCTGATTTTTTTTAATTGAATTCTTTATTGGTACAATTTATATACATCTCAAAATCACATATAACATTGGAGAATTTGTACCAGTATATGACACAAGTTAATTCTCATTTTTACCCATATCCCTACCCACCCACACCTCCTCACCCCCTTTATACATACTCTTTTATTTTCTTTCTGTATCATATTTATTCCTTCCCCTCATCACATTCCCATACCAAGTTTCCTATGGAAATATTTCCCACTCTATAAAAGCTGTCCTACTTTCTAGAGCTCATTTGCATCTACAGGTGTTCATGTCAAAGAGAAGATCTGGAATTTGCCTATCTGTGATCTATTGATTTCACTTATTAGTATATCCTCCAGGTGTCTCCATTTGCACCTAAATGGATCGATCTTGTCATTCTTTATGGCAGAGTAATACTCCATTTATAAAAAAACATCTTCTTTATCGACTCTCCAGTTGATGGACATTTGGATTGTTTCCAAGATTGAGCTATCAAGAGCACCTCTAATTTTAAGCCAACAGGCCTAAGCCTGAAAGATTTCATGTGGGCCGTAAGGCTTGGAATATAGCACAGTGTGTATCCTAACTCCATCCTCTGATTTGTTTATCATCAATTTAGTAGGTTTAGCTGAGCACCGTCTCTATGTTAGATATTACACTAGGGAGAGAATGTGAAGGAGACACGTGGTTACCACCCTCTTGAAAGCTTGTAGTTTTTGTGGGGTTTGTTGGAGTTTTTTTGGCGGTACAGGGAATTGAACTTGGGTCCTCGTGTTTGCAAGGTAGGTGCGTGCGGTACCACTGAACTAAATCCCTGGGCAGGAAAGCTTACAGTTTTATGAGGAGTGACATGGGGTTGCTTTGGGGACAGACAAAAATGAGCGACAGGAGCACTGGTAGTGTGTGTGTGTGTGTGTGTGTGTGTGTGTGTGTCTGTCTGTCTGTCTGTCTGTGTGTCAGGCAATTAGCAGTGTCACTTGACAATGCCATGGTGAGGTGAACACAGGCTTTGACAGAGGCCAAGGTGCACATGACTGAAAAATGAGCTTCACAAAACTAAATTACAGGGGTGGATGAGAGAGGTCAGTGAAGTGCAAAAGAGGAGGTTCCAGGTGAGGAGATCACCCGCAGCGCAGAGACACTACGGGCAGGGTAGCATGACACATAGGGGATTCAAACTTACTCTGTGGGCAGGAGAAACTCTGGAAAGTTCTCCTACCTGGCAGTAATAAGCTCACAAGGTTCTCAGCAGTGACGAGGTCACCTGGAAGGGTGCCTGGCTGTGAAGGATGATGAGAGTTGGGCAACGAAGGGTCCAGGTTCCAGCGTGCGCCACAGGCCACGTCATAGAGGTGGTGAGAACCCAGGGAGACGCTTGGGACGTGCAGTCCCGAGGACTGGGTGACTCACTGATGATTAAAGCGAGGAGGAGCAGTGAAGATCTGTGCCCTTACCCCTGCTTCGGGCTCTTGGGTCATGGTGCCAGTAACCGAAGCTGGGAACACGGGCAGCAGGACAGGTTGAGAAAAGATAGTGTGTCCATTGGGCTCATGGGTGACACTGAGTACAGATGTCAAACCCACGAGCCTGGGTGGAAGGCAGGCAGAGGTTCTAGACCAGGCTTGAGTCATCCCCGTGAAGATTCGTGGGGAGTGCTACAGGCAATTATTAAACATTTCTCTTTGGGGAGTCTTGTATTTAGGGCTGATAATGCTGGAGCAGAACCTAATCTCTCTGGCCACTTCTCTCTCCAAGCGAAAAGGAGGTGGTGATAGGAAGATGATTTGTACACATCGTAGTAGCCTTTTCTAGGAAGGAAGCTCACAGAGCCATGCACACAGTTTTCCATGGTATATGTACTGTTTTGCTTTGCAGAAATGCTGGGATCTAGAGAGCTTTGATGACTGGAGGGCATGTCACTGTACTGCTGCCATTTTCATTGTAGTTAAAAGTATATTTGGGGGAGCCGGAGATTTAGCTCAGTGGTTCCTGCGCCCGCCTTGCAAACACAAGGTCCTGAGTTCAATCCCCGGTAACCACATACAGTGGTGGGCGTGGTGACTCACACCCACCAGCAATCAATACCACATACCACAGTGCCGGGCGTTGTGGCTCACGCCTGTAATACCAGCACTCGGGAGGCAGAGGCAGGAGGATTGCTGAGTTCGAGGCTTGCCTGGGCTACATAGTGAGCGCAGAGCCAGCCTGAACTACAAAGCGAGACCCTGTCTC
>PVIC010043608.1:0-15351 GCA_004025085.1 Thryonomys swinderianus
GCCCAGCATTGTGTGTGGTTTCCGGGGATCGAACTCAGGACCTTGCGCTTGCGAGGCAGGTGCCGGAACCACTGAGCTAACCCTCCGGCCCTTGAGATAAGTTTTAATGAGTGTGTAGAGAGTCTCTGGTGACACTGAGTTGTTATAAGACTTAATGAAATTAAATAGTCCTTCAATATTGTGGCAGTCATTTCTCAGAAATATACCTGATACCTTCATTTAAACTACCCTATAATAACAAAGCTGTCAGAAATGATGGATTTTTAGAATGTCTTACTTTGTACAGTCCAAGGATTAACCATTTACCTGTTATTTAATTTTTCAGAAACTGTTAATCAGAAATAATTGGTATTTTTTTCTTTCCGCATCTTGAATTTGAACATTTGTGGGAAAGAACCTTACTCTCAAGTTCTTTCTATGGTTATATTAAAATTTTTGTTGATTTTATTCACATGGCTACTTGTTACATGATTATCTCTAGAATAAATGACACGAGTACCAATAAACTCTTTCCCACTGAAAGCAACAAGGATTAGATTGTGACACGCAAGCAAATAATTTGATATGATTGTTGCCTATTTTCAAGCACATCCTTATGCATAATTAGCTCTTCTTCCTTAAAAACAGTCCAGTTTTTCACTTTATAACTTCATGTATAAGATGAGAATATGATTTTCTGAAGTTGATTTAATAGCATTTCAAGGCAATAGAAGTATTTTTTATTTGTGAGACAAGAAGGACTTATTAGGCAGAAGGAAGTTCTCTACTTCCTTCTCTGAATTTGCACTGAAGAAAAAATTACAAAGGATTGAAATAAAATTTCATTTTGCTCTTTCCTGAAGTATTGTGTAAATAAAGGATGAACTTGCAGAAAAGAACAAACACAATTTTAGTAACTGTGGTTTCCTAAATAAGAACATACAAGGACGTTTCCAAAAACATCCCAAAGGAGTTTCTTTGTATGTTTTCACAGCACAGAAAACAAATCATCCTAGAGAGTCCCTTTGGAATTCCTGAGACCACTACAATGACAAACCTGGTACGTTCACCTGAAACTTTAAGATATAGCCATGAGTTTGTTCCTTGGTCTCCTATTCTCAAGAAGCTGTGCTTACCTCAGCAGCTAGAATTAGCTGTCCTACGACGATTAAAATCCTAAACTCAGTTCAGAAGAGGTAGCTTTACCAAATCAATTCAAAGGCTAAGTGAATTTGTGGAGATGTAGAAATCATTCTGCTGTGCACCTACTGTTTCCACCGCTCAGGTCATTTTGATTTTGTGTCTCTGGTGTGAGTCTCCATTCAGCACTCAGCCTTCTTGGTCCAAGAATGTAAAAGATTTTATGGGCCAACTTAACTGGCAGGTACAGGATGAACTCAAGGCTAATGATAATGCAAAGAGAAGACAAACAGAACAAAATAACAACAGAATTGAAAGCTTTGTGTTGATGTATTCTTTTTTCAAATTGAATTCTTTATTGGCACTTTTTATATACACATCATGTCCATACTCAGCATTGAGAATTTGTACCAGTATATGCCATGGCTTAATTCCCATTTCTTTCCATTCCCGTACCCACCTTACAACCCCTACCCCTGTGTGCATGTACTCTTAAGGGCCAGCAACCCCAAACTAAAGAAGAATGCAAAATGTAGCATAGAAGCCCATATTAGCCAGGAAATTTTGATAATTACAGGAGTCATCTTAGATCAACATCCCTCATCCAAACAAACCAAAAGAATATACAAAAACTTAGCTGTACAGAGCAGTGCTAGTCTAAATAAATAATTCATAGATCATATTAGTGTAGAAGTTGAATGGTAATGCCAAAGAGAAGAGAAACAAATTGTTACCTAGTACCAAAAAGGAATGGTACCCTCTGAAGAGATTATTGCCCTCTGCAGCAATCAGCAGAACTGTTTCACATCTAACCTTCTACAAAGCAATGCTGTGTTGTGTATCTGATAAAAGAATAAATACCACTAGCACACTTCCAAGGACCCACACCTCCAAAGAATGACTAAAGTCTTACCACTGAAAAAATTTACTGTATTTCTAGAGAAAACCCATGCCAGTTGTTAAAAAGGCACAAAAACTACTTTAAGTTTTCTTGCTGCACACAGTGCAAGATAAATTTTGCCTATATAAACTCCAATAAATGAGGTGACTGTCACAGCCACAGCCTTTTGATTCTGGTGAGGTTTCTATTAACAGTCTAATTAACAAGGAATAAGATCATCTTTTCAGAAGACACAGATCACATAGGTAAATAGGAATGCTTACAACAGAAATAGCCCCCCTAAGAAATAAATTAAATTTTCATAAGCGTGTTAGGGGCCTTGATAAATAGACAGAATATCATGGAAGTTAATTCTTTTTTAATCTGAGACAATAGAAGAAATTACCAAAAGATGCAGAGGTTTATCGCTAAAGCAGTGAAACATCGATCAGCTTTAAAATCAATTAAATTGATTTTAATTTAATCAATTAAATTGGTGAATGCGAGAAGTCAGGTCCCTTGCAAACACACCAGTCGCTTATATTTCAAAATGCATTTCTTCAGAGGAATTTGCCTGCTATTTCAAACTCTTTAATCACTTTGAACTACTTGGATGAAATGGTCTGAATGGGTATTAGGAAATGACAAGGAATATGTTACAATTCTGTTGTTTTACACATAAATCCCTGATGAAAGCACACTTGTGGAAGGAAGGTACCTGTGTTTTCTCACACCCAAGGAGACTGATGGAAATTGAGAGGAACTCACTCGCTTCTCCCTGTGAAGCGGATCTGGTGAGAAAGAACTAAGCCAAGCCACCTTTGCATCAGTAGTACATCTTTACTGTAACCAGGATGTCTTTTGCTTGGCTTATTATTTGTTCTAACTACATTCTCATAATGCACATAGGCAAATATGTAGCACTCTAGCTTCTAGGGAGATATAACAAATCCACACACGTTAGATTTTTAAAATGTTAAAAATGGTGAAAGGTCTTGAACTTTGTGTGAGAAATCCAAACATGAGAAAAATCAAACTGGATAATTTTAGGATAAAAATTCACTTGTGGAAGAAACTGGCTGAGATCAATATTTCCCAGTATTTACATAAGCCAGATGTTTGCCCCAAATGCCTTTAGTTTGGACAAAGACATTATAACAAACATAAAGGATAGGTCAGTCTACTAAGGTGCAGTCCTATAGGTAAGATAAATATCAAATTCAACTTTAGAACCACAGCTTTACAAGAGTACCTGCAAGTTCATTTTAAAGTTGGACATTTGACAAATATTTTGTTAGTTGAAAGTCTCAGAGTCTCATTGTTTTTTTGTTTCTTTGTTTGTTTTGAATCCGAGTGTAAACTCCAGAATTCAAATTGGCTTTAAACTCACTCTGTAGTTCAGACTGGCCTCAAACTCATGGTGACCCCGTCTCTGCCTCCCAGTGCTGGGGTTACAGGTGTGCAACACCACACCCAGCACAGAGTCTGTCATTCTTATAAAAATTGTTACTATTCTAGTTTAGAGGCACAAATATAAAGAATTAACTAACAGAATGGTGTTACTTAGTACATTGTGTTCAAGGTGTGATGGAAATAGCCAGAGATTTTAACCAGAGAGAGAGAAAGAATAAAAACTCGAATGTTTAAGGAAAGGTGTGCACTATAAAAATATAAAATGGAGATTTAGGGTCAGAAGACACACTGCACATGGGAGTTTAATATCACGGGGAAGAAACAGTATAAGAGGCAGGGAGGAAAAAAAGATAAACTGTAAACCTTCAAGATTGAGTTTGGAGGTGGTTTCTGACATGTATGAGCAGAGGGAACAGTCTGACAGAAAAATAACCCCTGTCAGACCTTATCATTAACAGCGTGAGAGCGAACCTTACAGAAGTTTCCCTGTATGCGTGAAGTCCCAAGCAGGAACGAGAGACCTATTTTCAAGTCAAGTCTGACAGCCCAAATTTCCCAATGTACCTGGGAACAGATGACCAAGTTTCTCCCTGTAAAGGAAAGGAACCATGCCTGGGTGAAGAAAAGGAAATAGAAGGTGTCCATGAAAATAGATAAAATTCTGTCCTCGGCTTCGAGCTTTGTGTTGAAAACTATTAACCACCTATTGGTCTGGCGATTGCTTAGGTGAGAGTGTCAGAACATCAGATGTCCCTTCACTATCAGACAGTGCCTTCTTCTTATTTTCTTGGTCTGTTTTCCTTTTCTAAGAGAATTTAAAATTTTTAATTTTAAAATTTTAATTTTAATTTTTTAAAATTTAAAAATTTTTAATTGAAAATTTTTCATTTTAAAACTTAAAATTTTTTAATTCTTCTGTTTATTTGCTTAAATATTCTCCTTCCCACAGACACTCCTATGATCCAGGAGACTTGTGCAAAGACGTGGCCAGAGGTGGTCAGAGCTGCATAGCGCAGAGGGTAATTTCTAGCAGGTGAACTGTGGGGCTGTCGGCAAAGCCAGCCACCTCCAGGCAAAAGGCTTGAGTCTCGCGAGAGTGGTGGGAAAGACCCCGCCCACTGCTGGGAAAACCTGAAGATAAGCGTACGATGTTCCCAGCATTCCGATCATCGCACGCTTTGCTGTTTCTCAGAGAGATGTTTCATTTCTTCATCCTGACCTCTCTTTTGTAACTCTCAAGCACATGTGTGGAGACATTCTTATAATAGATTTTTGGGTGGTAATTTTCAAATAGAAAGAATAGTCTTGATCAACAATCTCACTGGCAAGTCTCATGACCCTCCCTTTCCAAACCTAGATAAATTGTCTCTCAATCTGAGAAACTCTCTCTCTCTCCCTCTCCCCAGTAACCACATACAACGGTAACGGGCGTAGTGACTCACGCCCACCAGCAGTCAGTACCACACACCACACTGTCAAGGGTGGTGGCTCACACCTGTCATCTCAGCTCTCAGGAGGCAGAGACAGGAGGATTGCTGAGTTCGAGGCTTGTCTGGACTATATACTGAGCTCTGGGCCAGCCTGAACTACAAAGCGAGACCCTGTGTCAAAAAAATTAAAATTAAAAATAAGATAAAATAAAAAGATAATTTACTCATGCAGGTTGATTTATTATGAAGAAACAGTATAGAATGATGTGGAGAGAAAATTGTGCTCTTCCTAGGACAGTGCAGTTGAGAAAAAAATACTAAGCCTCCCAACCAGATGACAATATTCACAAAATAGGGTATCTCATTGACACCTCTGGATATTATGTACATGAGCAACTGTGTTTGTTCACATGAGGGAATGGTGAGAGGGGAAAGGTATATTTTACTAACCCACAGCTATTTCCTACTATCATCATTTAAAACAGAAATTTATGCCTGGAGACACAGAAATATATGTTTTTCTGACTTGGTGGTCACCTGAAATGAAGAAAACGAAAAGAATTTGAGTATGTAGTATTGCCTCAGGTGAAACAGTGAGAGATTTATTTTCTTATTTCTCCCCACTTTTCTTTATCCCCAAAACTAATTATATTTCTTGTTCTTGTTTTTCATATGGCTCAGCGCCTACCATTTAGCTTAGTCATCTCTATATGTTCCTATGATGCATACAAATAGAACATTTTCTTGGTTTTCTCCTAATCTGCAAGAGCACAATAAGAAAATAGTTTCAGCACAAACATTTGGCTGTTGAGATCTTCTCCACCAAAGTAGAAAACACAAATAAAAACTTGGTTTGTTTGGCAGAGGCTTCACCACTGATGTAGTAAATATATTCACACATCAGCTCTTGAGTGTTCCATTCACATCTGACAAGCAGAGCTGCGCAGAGCTGAAAGCCTCGGAGACCTTTGTAGACTCTTGTAGAATCACACCTTGCTCTTGAATGTCTTTGAGACTAGTCAAGTTTGGAACGTGGCATGTTTTAACCTGAAAACTGTCCCTAGTACTCACTGAAAGCACAAAGTAGAACCTGTCGGGGTGAGATGCCTACCCTTCTTTCTCTTTGCAGACACAGTTGGTTGGATACTTGCTGTTTGGGGGATCCATTGTGTCTCCCCAAATCAATTAACCACAAGTTCCGAGGTATTCATGTACTATTTTCCTTAAGAAAAGCAAAATAATTTTATAGCTGAATCAATGACACGTCCATTCATGAAAATAAGAAGAGAATATTCAGTGATTGAAATCATCTTCTGCAAAATGTATTTCAAAACTGTAAAGCATTAACTGAAGTCAAACAGTTTACATAACACACACTGCACATTTGAATTTAGAGACGCACGAAAGATCCTAATAACGGGATGATGGATGCAGGCAAGTGGTTCCACTCTATGCCAATCCTTCCTCCCAAGAGTAACAGCCATTCTGATGCACTGAATGAGGTAGGTGATTGGCTCCAACAAATCAGCTTTCATTCTCATGCAAACTCTTGTGCTTTGAAGGAGTGTTAACTCAGCAGAGGCTCTGGAAAATGCAGATCTCTGATTTAATTACTAATTGAATGTCTTTGAAGACCAATGGACTTCGTCCCCACGGTGATTAATCACAGTATCTCCTATAGGTTTATCTCTCACATTTTTCTTTGAAATATTTGCTATCTCTTTATATGCTAAAATTTTGATAATTAGCATTAAAGATTCAAAATAAAGAGTATTGAAACCAGAAGTTTTAACATTTTGTTTCTACATTTGAACTATTAAAGTGTGAGAAGCCAAAATCATGGGGAGTGAATAGGTGCAGAGTTTGAAGAAATAGAACGCTCATCTCCTTTTTTAGTTGATAAAATAAATTATGTACTCTTGAGCCTAGACTGTGTCCCTGTAAATAAAGGAGTGTAGTTAACCTTTCATGTAGCAAATTTCATTCCTGGACTACTTAATAGATCAAATTGGCTTTTAGAGTGATGTAAAGGCAAAGGTTTTAATATTAGCTCTAATTTTATTTTTCCATTAGTGTATTTCGTATTTGTTTATAAGAGCTTCTGTATCAGCTGCTTCTTCCTGAGTTAAGTGCTGCTACATGCACGCATTAACAGCACTCCAGTGGATTATCTTCTATCAATAGGGTGCATAATACCCTGTTTCTGTCCCTTGAAGGTAAGCAATCTCCAGGACAGTATTATGTGTTTCCATCGCAGCGGAAAGACATCTCCATCCAGCACTCCAGTGCTTTCTTCCTCCTCTTCCCCTCCCCCTGAGCTCCTCCTGCCAGCCAACACTGGGGAACTTCCTGTGACAGTTATATCAGCTAGAGATCTTTTATAATCTCCTTAAAACTATGCTTGAATCAAACTGATTAACCATGAGTTAATAAAATAAAACACATGATACTTTCAATGAATTTTATTTTTAATAACATTAAGTTAAAACAATGCAAATGAACAGCCAAACATTTAGAAAAAATATAAATATAAATATTCTTAAATATTAAATATATACAACTATAAATATTCTTAAATTATTTAGGAAGTTGGCAACATAACTGTATAGGAAAAAATGTTTTCAAGTGACTTTAATATGTCCATTTCAATGTGTTTCAACAAATTACATCAGTTGACCAAAGATGAGGCAATTTATGAAAAAAATAAATTTAATATTAAAATGCTTTATTTATACTAGCCCAGGAAGTCATGTTGTTACAAATGCTGAAAGCAAAAGGAACCATATAGCAAGAAAATCAATACATTGAATAGCATAGAAGTAGGTAAGACACTATGTTGATAGTCGTGGATCAGAAAGAACAAGCATTCTCTACGTTTTCTTATATGAACTGCTAAAAAGTAACCACAGAGATCCAACTGAGAAGAAATACTCTGTGTAGAGGGAATTCTATTGACACATATGGAAAAAACAATGGAATTATTTAACATCACTTTTTATTATTTAAAAGCACTTTTCAACCCTGAATAAAATAATTGATTGGGCTGTAAATGAAAAATGTTGAATAAAAGAGGTGGAGGCTGTAGAGGCAGGAAATAAGTGAATCTACAGTGAGAGGCAGCTGCAGGAAGCCTCTTCCCCATCAGATTCCTCTGAACCAGCTGGTACACAGTGACGGTAGAATTCTGCAAGGCTAATCACCTGTGTGTGCTGCCCGTGTCCTGTGACATCTTTCTCCAAGTTGATGAATACGGGTTTCCCTACTGTGAGCCTTAAGGGACTTCTGTGAGCCTCAGCAGTCAACTTGGCTCCTTTATGTGTCACCCAGCAACGTAATTCCAGAGCTCCTGTGAGATAGTGACTGCAAACCAACCTGAAGAAAGCCTTACGCTTGTTCTGCTTGCGTCACACCCTCTTTATGTCCCTGATCAAAACCTCGGCCTTTCTCCTTGATGATGAGGTCCTCTCTTGCCGTAGGCTACTGCTCTCATGCAATGAATCTATAAACATAATTTTCTACATTCCTTGACTTTCACCCCTCATGGCACTCACTGGCTTCTCATGGCAAAAGATGGATGCAAACCTTTACAATGAAATGGAAAGTTTTCTTCATGTGGACTCACTGGCCAATCTTAGGGTCACTAAAAGCAAACCGTTTGCCTCCCAAAGTGATGAAATGTGAAATACACAGCACCACCTATAAAATTTGCTCCCCCAAAAGGTCAATGATTTCACTTCTTGTAAGTTGACAGTGTTTTTGCCCAACTTCTTGCTATTTATGAAAGAGACGGAAGCGTTTGCACCAGTCAAGTCAAGCCAACATTACATCAAAATGTAGAATACCATCAGCATTACTTGATTTCAAAATGTGAATCAATATGGTAAAACTGCATACAAATTGACAACTCGCTTCTCTGGTTATGGCTCATGTTCGGATTTTTTGTCCTGCTTCAAGTCAGTTGCCTTCAAGATTGAACTGAGTCAGGGCCCGAGAGTTAGCTCAGTGGTTCAGGCGCCTGCCTAGCAAGTGCAAAGTCCTGAACTTGATACCCATAACTACATGCAACAATACCAGACTTGGTGACTCACGCCCACCAGCAATCACTACCACGTGCTACAATACCAGGCACGGTCGCTCATGCCTGTAATCCCAGCACTCGGGAGGCAGAGGCAGGAGGATTGCTGAGTTCAAGGCTTGCCTGGGCTACAGAGTGAGCTGAGGGACAGCCTGAGCTACAAAGTGAGACACTGTCTCAAAAAAAAAAAAAAAAAAAAGATTGAGCTGAATCAAAGTCAAAGATCACCAGTGTATCCCAGGCTTTATTTGTTAAAAAGTTTAGTGTGCTGATTGCTACCCACCAACAAGTCTGGATAGCTGTGCAGATGCTTGGTTGGGTATGGAAAGGAAAATATTCTTCTTCCAGTGATCTTCCCTGTGCAAGTATGGCAGAGAATCCTGTAAACAGTTAAGTAAAAATACTACTGAAGACACTAACCCGGAATATTCTAGTCAGGTGGTTCAAGGGTAGCATTATAGCTGGATTATTTTAAATTAAAATTGGGCCTTAGGAAAAAATTCAACCCATTATCTTCATGATAAAGAAGAAAACTCAAACTCAAAGAAGGTCCTAGATGAAGACAGAATCTCAAAACGCAACACCAAAGGCTCAGACTCACTCTCTCAGTAATAACCATGCTGACCCTTTTGAGTTATCTTTGGCCTTTATGTCATATTTTGTGGTATTTTCTACGGAATCTTCTGCAGGTAAAGGATAGATTAAACATGCTTGAAAGAAAAGTTTGAAGGAATGGTCTGCTTTTATATGCAGAATATCAACTTCTGTGGCCTAATGGGAGTATATCTTAGGTGGGAAGAATTAGTCTTTTCATATAGATAAAAGAAGAAAGTAATATAAATATACATGAAGCTCTTGAGAATTTTGATAAAGATGTTAGGAATATTTCCTTCAATGTTGGGGAAGGGAATGGGGAGCATTTATATTCATTTGTGTTTACCCTACATTGACTCAGCCTGTCAAATTTGAATTAATTAGCAAAGATGACTTGGAACTAGCATTAGGATAATTCAGCGAAATGACTCACTATAACATTATCTCATCTGTCATGCTTATTTCAATACCTAAGACAGTTAAAAAGTTGGCTAAATCAACAAAAATTTGGATATTTTGAGGTGAAAAGAATCTTACAAATCCCATAGGTCAACTATTGACTCCTTTCTTAGTGGATTTCTTAGAGTGACATAAAGAGGGACGTGGCCAGCTACGAACACCTGTCTTTCTGGAAACACCTAACGCAAAACCTTCAAGGAGAGCAGACACAGGGCTGGGCTTTTAGCTCCGTGGCTCCAACACCTGCCTCGTAAACCCAAGGTCTCAAGTTTGGCTCCTAGTATCAAAAATAAAAAAAGGCAGAAGCAGACTTTTCCGCACCAGAATAATAGCCGTCACCATATTTGAGTTCCTCTGAACAACTACTTGAACTTAGTCACGTTCTACAGAGGAGGTTTGCTGTGTGACTATGGAAGAGGAAGCTGGAAGGTAAGGTCAGTCCGGAAAGGGAAGAAGGCAAATTACAACAGTGAAGTTTGCTCTTTTCATTAACAGATTTGAAACTTGAGTGGCGTCTCTCAGAGAGCTGCTCTGAGCGGTGAGCTTGACGAGCCGTGTCAAAGAGACTCCACGTACCCTGAGAAGCAGTTTCTCAAGCGGAGAATGGAAGTGGGACTCTAACAATGACTGTTGGGCCCACCTGTAACTTCCTCCCATATTTTCCTCTAAGTAAATGGTGCCGATTATTCTGCAAACAGGAACCGCTAACCACAATGGAGATATCATTTGTGCACTGTTGACGCTCGGAATTTCTGGATCACAGATGTTTGGTCTCCTGAAAGTGCTTCAGTTTTATTTAGTCCTGGAAAGTAATTACACAATTCATGCATCCTTACAGTGTCAGGTATGAGCGCTTTCATTCCTCACAGAATCCTGTATTTTGCTGATTTTCTTAAGTGTTCATGCAGTTCCCCTGCACATGCAGCTCTTAAATCAAAACCAGTTAACCCAACTCAAAATTAATTCATAATATTAGTGGAAGATTTATAAGAATTATTCAGACTGTACTTGTCAGATATAATTCCTACAACGCTTTTATTCTTTCGGACAGATGGGATTTCAGTTTTGTACGTCCATGTTTATAGTCTACTCAGGTCAAAAAACTTCACCACCTTCCCACAGAGGCAATTTGATTCTCAGAAATAGATTCCAAGAAATAAGTGTAATTATGCTTTTCAAATTTCCACATAAAATAGGTTTTCTTTCTAAGAAAACCAAAGCAAGAATGTGGAAGAGGGTCATTTGAGAGCAATTATGTTTTCCACTTAAATCTGCAAAGCTGCCAGGTCATGAAGGAAAACAGAACATCAAGAAGTTGCTGGGAACGATTTATTTATCTTTGAGAGTATCGCAACCCACCCTCAGCCACACTGTGTTTTTCTACAATTTCAGCCGTAAAAATATAGATGGTTACCTGTGCTCTTTCAAAAGAAAGGAATTGATGTGACTTTTATTCTCATATGCTGTTATCATTTTCCTATTTTATTGTTAGTTATCATTATTCTCTTCCTGTACGATTGCTAATTGTAACAGTCATATTCATCGTGGGGAGCTTGTACATATGCAGACCACATCTTGATCACTCTTTTTCCCTCTAGGCTGATCCCTGAAGGTATTCAATTTATACATTAAACTATACAATAACTATATCCAAGTGATCTAAAACTGAGCAGTGAATGTGTAACTAGGGAATTATTACAGTGAACGACACAGCGTTCACAGGACCAAGCACGACGCCGCTCCCGGCTCTGCCGCAGAGTCAAAGTGACCGCGCAAGGTGAACATTTCGAACTGACTCAGGATATTGAGGTCCAAACAGTGCAGGTAGAGACACGCAGCTGGGAGGGCTTCGGGGCTGCTTCAGAGAGCAGCGCACAGGTGGTAAGGCGTCCGAAGCCAAGGGGGTGCTTTGAGGCGTTAACGACAGTGCGTCTTCTGGGGCCCGTTCTTCACGGGCGTGAGGAAGGAAAGCGCTGGTGCGCGCGGGACGCGGGGCTGTGGGGCTCGGGCGGAGCCCGGGGCGGCTGCTGGGGCGAGCCCTGGGGACGGACTCGGCGGAAACGGAGCAGCAGAAGGGGGCACGGAGGGAAGATGCAAACACACCTACCTCACCCATGACATCTCAGTGCAGTGCGGGGCGGGGCGTGTCTAAAAGACAAAGAGTTCAGGCTCCTGAGCGGAAACGGGAGGATCTTGTTGCCAAACCTGGTCCGCTTCGCTGCGCCCCCCCCCCGACCGCCGAGCCGCTCAGGCCCGCTCACCTCCGGCCTCCGGCGCCTCCGCCCACCGTGAGCCCAGGAAGCCCAGCGCTCACCTCGGTCTTTCCATCAGTTCTGGACACTCACCCTGTTCCCTACATTCACTTTTTGGGGTCATTCAAAGCTCCTGAAAAACCTGAGAAATAGCAACTCTCGCTGCATGTGCTGACTTAACATCATTTTCCTGCCCAGTAGACTCGTTATCCAAGTCTAAGACTGTATTTTCCCTCATCTGGTAAATGCAGATTAAGCCTCCGGATTAGCCACACTCCTTGTCTGGAGATTTTCCAGAGTACTGCTATATAACGCTCAGAGTTATGTACTCAGCTTTTTTTTTTTTTTTAACCACAAATTGAATGTCTCTTTAGCCCAGAAGCTTTTTTTTAATTTAAAAAATATACACAGTATATAACTATTTAACAGAAATAATAGCACCCAGGAGCTATATCGGCACATTACAATTTTTATTTTGAAAACATCACGGACTGGCCATGTCCCTCAGTTAGTCTTCTCTCATAGTAGGCTCGTGAAAAGCTGCAGCACCGTATCATGGCCGGGACCCTGGCATTGTGTCTCCCAGACCCCCACGCCCAGGACCCCAAGGACCCCTCCTGTTGCACTGGATAGCCACACTCGGCCCTCAACCAGCCACTGACAATTACAAATCTGCTCACCACTGTCTAACTTTGACATTGCAGGAATATTACACATGAGTATATGGGCTTGTACAGTATGTCACTTTTCAATACTGGTTTGCTTTTGCTTTGTTTTGTTTCCTACATATATTTCTCATTGCGTATCCAGGCTTTCGAACGTATCAACACTTTATTTTTCTTATTACTAAGTCATATTCCTTATTGAGCACCATGGTTTGTTTTCTCCTTCATCCAATCAAAACAGTGTCTAATCTGCTTTCCAAATTGTGGGCATTTTGAATAAGATTACAATAAACAATTATGTACACATTTTTGTGTGTGAGAGTATAAATATTAATGTCTCTGAAAAAAATGACCAGGAGTCCACTACTGGCTGGGTCTTAGGGTAATTATGTTGTTGTTATACTATATATAAAAATATACTAGAGTACAGGAACATGTGTACACATTACATATATCTTCTTAAAAAATAATTGCCAAGCTATTTTCCAGTGACTGAACCACTTTGCTTACCATAACCTACTCTGGCGGTCTCTGACTTTTAATTGGTGAATTTAAACTATGTAAATGCTATGTAATATATGCAAGGAATTGACTGCTATTTGGATTTTTTTATTTTGCATGTTCATTTTGTTCGTTTCACTTTGTTTATTTTTCTTCTTTCCTAATGGTTAATTGAACACTTTTTTTTTTTTTTTGTGGTACTGGGGATTGAACTCGGGCCCTTGTGCGTCCAAGGTTGGGATGGAACCACTTGAGCTAAATCCCCAGCCCTAAGTTGAACACTTTTAAATATTATTTTCAATTACTTCTAATGTCTTTGAAGGCATTGCTATGGTTTAGATCTAAGATGGCCTCCCCAAAGTCTCCTGTGCTTGGAAGATGGATTATGGTGGAGCATACTCCAGTGGGTAGCTTCCGCCTCCTTCCTAACCCACTCACTGAGCTCTAACAACAAATTCTGAGATTTTAAGAAATCTTGAATTTTCCATTTGAGGATTCCCAGCCCAGGAGCAGGGTTAAAATTTGGGCTCACAAAACAAACATGTAAAACAATCAAAAAAGGAAAAGCAGATATTGAACTCAACATAGATATACCTGATACATAAATGCAAATTTGGATAGAATAAAGCCACTAAAAGAACTTGTATAATAAAGCCACTAAAAAACTTCTAAAATTATCTGCAAATCCTACTATTTACCCACTTGGTTTGTTCTTTACTTATCTAGGCATTCTTTCAAGTAGGAAAATACAAATGGCACCCTTTTAAAGGGGTACAGATAGAGTAAAAAAAAAATGTAGGTACTAATGATGAAAAATAAGAGACAAAGATAAGTGTGAGAGTGCACGCTTGTAATCCCAACTCTCCAGGAAATTGAGGCAAGAAGATTGCAACTGTGAGCCCAGCCAGACCAGTTTAGTGACTTAACAAGATCCTTGAAATTAAAAAAAAAAAAAGCTGAGGCTGTAGTTCAATGTGAAGACTCTGAATTCAAAGTTCTTTACCACCAGATAGACCAATATTTTCTAAGAAAGTAATTTGATTTTTCACACATAATAATACAAGAAAAACTAATTGCTCATTTTTTTATATATGGGAGTTGATTAGGATTGTTGTATTTTCAAAAAAGCTTACGTACAGTCATTTTGGCCTTATTTTTCCTTTTATTTTAGATAGAAAGAGGCTGCTTTTGCCGATCGATGAGCTGTAATGTGCCATCTTTACTGAAGTGAGAGCAGCCTCCTCCTGCCGGTTCGGGTCCTGCTGTTAGCCTTGCTCTCTGGCCTGGAGAACAGCACGCACTGGTTCCCTTCAGATGGACACTGGTGCGGAACATTAATCGCTCCATGGGTAGTCGAGATACTCCTGCCTTTCTGCTACAGACTGCGGAATGAGCTCCCGTGCTGTCTAGATAAGCAGTGATTTCTGCAAGTTGCTAAATCTATAAACCCTTCTGACGCTTTACTCTGCTGATGCTTGAGTATTTGTGTACAGCAAACCCAAAAAGGGCCTATCTCCACATACAGATAGTGGAGAGTTCATTTTAGTTCATTAGCATTTGCAGTGAATCCAAAGAAGCTTCTTTGGAATTTAAGCTTTATGAGTTTTGTTTACAGTGATAGCTATTATTTACTCTTGTTGGGCATAGAGCCTTTATTTCCATAGGTCATTGAATTGTATAAATTGTGGACCATTATTATTTTCTTTTTACAGATAATGAAATTCAGACTTGAAGAAATAAAGTCATTTCTAAGGATCTTACATGGAGAAGCAAAGCCAGGCCTCAAACCCGGAGCACCGAAGTTTCCCTCTTAATCTCCACACTGTGATTCCTCTAAAGAACCCTTTGTGTGTCCTTCCGGTAGATGCTTCGTGATAGGTTAGGACTTGCACAAACTGCAAAGGAAAATGTGGAAAAGAAATGAGAGGAAACATCCAGTCGTGGGAAGTGAGTAATATTACAG
>PVIC010043609.1:0-15232 GCA_004025085.1 Thryonomys swinderianus
AAAAAAAAAAAAAAAAAAAAAAAAAAAAAAAAGAAAAAGAAATTAGGCAGGTGCCTCCTCAGGAAAGTCAACCTAGTAAATATTTGGGGAGTATTTTTCCAGAAATCATAAAATGTTTTTAATGGCAGGTTATAATTTGTTGATTCTACTTTTTCGTTTTCAACAATGTTTTTAATTTAGTAAGTTGAGTTTATTGGTAACTTGTAAGAATACATTATCATCAGATTGCTCATTGAGAATTTGTACCTGGACATGACATGTCTCAATTCTTTTTTTTTTAGACAGGGTCTCACTTTGTAGTTCAGGCTGGTCCTGAGCTCACTATGGAGCCCAGGCAAGCCTTGAACTCAGCAATCCTCCCGTTTCTGCCTCTCAAGTGCTGGGATTACAAGCGTGAGCCACCACACCCGCTCGATTCTTATTTTTTTCCATTCCTTTACCCTCCTTTGTTTTTAACAATATTAGTGAGCATTCTAGCCCTATTTTTAGCTTATTAAAATTAATTTTTGCTCCTAGATGCCTTAGTAACTTGGTCATACAATTTAGGAAATGTGTAAAGAATTGAGTGGAAATATTTTACGAAACTTCTATTGCCACCTACTTGTGCAAACAGTTTTCTAACATTTAACATTAAATAAAAATAAAAATAAAATTGATGCTGACTCCAACTGTGACCAAGGTGACTGTATCATCAAAAGATATATGGACCAACAGAAACAGAGTGTTCCTGTCTCATTAGAAGGTGATGGATTTCTAGTATCTCGTTTTTGTTGATTAATGTTTATTAAAACTTTGTGCATGATGTTTTCATTACTTATTTGTTGTGATGATACAATGATCATAAATCAGAAAAATATTTAATGGTTAGATTAGAACTTTACTGAGAAAAATTTGAATGATAATTTATACATACACATACATACATACATAAATACACACACATAATATATATTATTATTTTATTCCAGAGAAATGTCATAGGAGAATCAGTGAAGACTCTTAAATCTGAAAACTGTATTGGATATGATAAAAATCTTTGAAAAGTCCACATAGCAAAAAGAGTGACATAAAAATCCTTAAGTGTTAGAAAAGAGCTCACCGTGTGTGTGTGTGTGTGTGTGTGTGTGTGTGTGTGTGTGTGTGTGTGAGAACGGATTGTGAGGGTGTTAAGGGCCTGGGCAAGGGCTGCAGGTCTTGAGCAGGAGCCACTTTCTAACTCAGCAGTCTGGGCTGCAAATTGCCAATTAGCGTTTCCAGGACCGCGCTTTGAGGACTGCCCGGTGACCCTAGGAGCCTGCTGGGTATCTCTACAAGAGTCAGAAAGTGGCCCCAAGGACACAAGTATTCAAGGTCGCAGGGACGAGAGGACAGAGGGGTGGCCAGAGTGAGAAGTGGGCCCGTCGGCCAGGACAGAGCCCGAGCGACGAGAGCAGCACGGGGTGAAAGCCGAGGTCCCCTGGTCGGAGAGGCGCCGGGCCTGCTCCTCAGGCCCCTGGCTGCCTGGCACTTGCCAGTGCCCCAAGGGAGCACAGAAAGCTGGTGCCAGCTCCATGGGGGTTGCGGTCCTCTGCTGGGCATGTCTCTCAGCACCTGGGTCCAAGTGGTTCCTGTCTGGTGCTGGAGCAGCCCGGGTTCTGGTTCTGCTCAGGCCTTGTAGCTGCCGCAGGTTTTAGCCTGCAGTGCCCATGTGGGCCTCCGGGGACCCGTGCCAGCTGTTCGAAGCCTGCGAGGTGCCATGTGTGACCCTGGAAATGGTGCCAGGAGACACTAGGTCGTGAGAGAGCCTTCTGCTCTGTGCCTGGTCCGAAGGATCCCCGGGCGGTAGGCTGGAGGTCCCGGTGACTCTGGCAGCCACAGGGAGTAGGACCACGGGAAGAGAGCGGGGACCGAGCATCTTCGTGCACCCCTGACTCCTCACGGGAGCACCCAGCCCGGCACTGAGGTCACGGCATGAAAGGGCAGGCTCTGCCCAAGCGGCCCCCTTCCCGAGGAGCGGAGGCCTAGGCAAGCCTCTCAGCTGGTCCCTCCTGGCATCTGGAACATCAGTTTGGTGTCAGGAACAAGACCAGCAGCGGAATCTGGGAGGGCCGGAGGATCTTTTCAATACTAGAACTCACTTTTGATGATTTTAATGCTACCGTGTCTTAACATGCTAGATTCTGGGAGACAAGATGTGGACACAGACCCTCTATTTCAAATTCCGCGGGTTCTGTGGATCTTATTTATAATATACCACGTACATATTTCCTAATTGAAATGTACCACATAGAGTAGGACACACAACTGAATTATAGCTGAGGCCACCTTTAATTGTCAGTCAGAGAAACATCACACTTTTTACTCCAGATTGGATAGTTTGCATACGTTTAAACACACACACACACACACACACACAAGAAATCAGATGTTTAAAAGTATATAGCATTTGTTATTTGAGTTTTAAAAGTAATGTATGTCTATTTGGAGAGTAACACAGAATAATAAATGCAGAAAGACACATAGAAAGAAATAAAAATAATCTTCAAATGCTGTTACTGGGTTATCATTACCGTTGTTTCATTTTTATAGTTTTCCCCCATTTAATAAATAGTTTAAAATAAAATTGCAATTATCTGGTATATGCTACTTTAAATTCTGCTGTAAAATGTTAATGTCTTTTGGGATTTCCCTTTAATATAGGATTTTTTGAAAAAGCAAATTTTAGCAGCTGTATAGTGGTTTCTATCAAGGGATAAAACATAATTTGGGCCTTTTCCTGTAAACTGGCTCTTTCTGAGGTGTCTTTTCTTCCTGTAAATTTATTTTCTTTCCTGTGGCTCTCTTCCCCATGCTCCTTTCTCCCTCTCTTTTGCTTTCATCTATTCTTGTAAATAAAGCTCCCTGTGCACCAGGCTGCAGCCCTATGAGTGATTAATTACATAACACAGCCATGTCCCTGGGGACTCTCCTGCCATTAATGGCCCCAGAGAAGAGATCACTGGCTGGAGATCAAGTCCCTGAGACAAGCAGCCGTGGCCTGAATGTGGGATCCACCAATCTTTTCTTCTTCAAAAGTAATTTCTTTAAAGGTTGCATCTAGTGGCAACAGCTCTGTCTTGTTGGTGACAGGCTGGCACATGGGACAGCTGGAAAAATAACCAGCGGTGGAGCTTGGGGGTCAGATTCATCTAATTGCTGCTTTAACCATACAACCAAACAACATTACCCGCCTGAGAGACTGACCCATTCAATTTAACAATGTTTATTTCTGTATATAGAACAGTGCACCATGCTTTCAAACACCCTTTCTAGAAGAACTCAGAATGTCCTTCTGGAAGAACCCAGAATGTTCTAGAAGAACTCAGAATGTCCCGGGTCACTGCTGCACTTGCTGGATTTTGTTGCCTTACCACAACTACCAGATCTTACTGCATGTTGGCTGAGAAGCTCCTCACTTCCCATTCCCAAGATCTCTGTGGCCATAGGGGACATCATCGCCCTTCCAAAATGTGCAGACAAGTCATTAAATGTATGGGCACACAGTCAAGTTGTGGTTCCATGGACTTGGTCACCCTAAGATACTTTGACCAGTTTTATTTTTACAAACATATTCACAGTAGACCATAATGCAATGTTATTCCATATAGAGTATGTAGGATATAATAAGTATATTAATATAAATCAATGTCTCTGTAGCTCTCTAAAAGTCTTTGTCCTTAACATATTTTAGTGCAAATGGGGTATTTTCTGTTTCTGCGAAGCTGACATCTGTGGCCAATTAATCTAACCCGGGCAGTAAAGGAGGCTCATGTTTTTCTTACAGCCTCACCTTCGAGTGTTTAAAATGGTAAAACTGCTCTCCAGTGTTTTGAGCAGTGGGGGATCAGTGCGGGATTCCCTGGCTTTGCTCTTTGCTTCATCCTGATGCCTCTGGTCTCCATGGTGCTAACCCAGGCCCCGTCGGCAAACCCATGGACTCACTGTGCTGAGAATTCACCCTGCTGTCCCCAAGTGCTTGTCTGAGCTGGTCTCGTCCTCCCTAGGTCAAGGCTGTGTGAAGGAGTGTGAGAGAGACACCTTGGCATATCTCATCCTGCCCTGTCCAACCCTGAACTCACTCTCTGCTGAGCACAGACCTGATCTTCCCCTAGACCTGCTGGGCACCTTCTTTCACTGAGTGCTCTAACAGGATGAGCCTGCGCTCGCCTGGATCAGACCTCTGACAATGGAGGGCACAGCTTCAAGCTGACCCTCTGGAAGCATCCGCTGGGAGAAACAGAAACATTTATAGGCAGCTCCGTTTGAGTGGAGTAGAGAAGGGGAACAGGAGAGGAAGGCTCCAGCCAACCCAGGAGCGTGGGATATTTGCCAGTTTTCATTTCATGGGTGAAGTCCAATCAGTTAACAGTGCCTGCCCCAAAGTGTGGTTACAGCTAAGTCAGAGCAAAGACAGCTGTGATCAATTAGTAATGCCTGCCCAGAGCAGTGGCTGGAGGGATGCACTGTGCATGTTAAAGTGCTTTGCATACTGCATTGCTGTACTGACGTGGGTCTTTGTCCAAAGCACCTGGGGAAACCATCCCTGGATGTTTGCCTGAGTAACAAGGTAGCTTTGCTTGGATTGTAGGCAAAGCCACTGGTGCTGGGAGCACTCCTTGGATGGGATTCCTTCGATAATTATAGTAGCAACTGGAAATCCCTGAATTGTAACTTAGCATACTTTACTGTGTGGGCTTTTACATGTATATGACCAGGAGGCAGTATCATCTTAATTTCTTAGGAAATTACTCATGTGGTCTTGAATCTTACGCCTTTCCAAAAGGACTGGGTATTTACAGAATATGGTATTTATCTGATTAAGGATTATAACATAAAAAAGATGATTGCAATATATAACACTATATTATATTGTGTTCTAATATACATTACCCAATGATTTGGGATAAAAATAGATTTTGTGGATTCAAAGGTACAGAAAAGACAAAGAATAAATATTTCAGACAACATAGCTTTGTAATCTTCTATTAAACTGCATTTTAGGGTCTTTTATGTTCCTAGCTACCGCAAAATTCAGAATTTTACTTTTAATTGTTTAGAGCTCATACTTACCGAATGGCACAGGGTGTATTATATTTCACATTAGGTCATTTGTTTAGGCAATAGAGAAGAGGTTGCTGGAAGCCGTCACAGCCAATGGAAGAGATAAAACAAAGTGACAGTCCTCATCGCTCTCAGCGGGACGGGCCTCCTGGGCTCTGGAGAGTGACCTGAGCTTTCTAAACCCCGGGGAAACCACAGGAAGGGACCCCCACCTAGGTTGGCTAAAGGGGCAGAAAGAGACACAGCTTAGCCAAGGCAAGGCTGTTCAGTCCTCTCCCCGAGGGTCGGCGGCGTGAGCGCCCGTGGGAGGTTTTCTGTTCTTCTGATCAAGGCTGCCTTGTCACGCTCTCTTTGATCCTACTCGTCCTTGTTTTCTTCCGATTTTCCCGCTGTGGCTGGGGTACTTACTTTTCAGGATAACTCTAGAAGACTCGGGCAGAGGTGCCAGCAGCCGGGGCAGGACCCTGAGCAGAGTGGCGGGTGCTGTGCCTGTCCCTTCTGGACAGACTGCTCTCTGCGGAGTGCACATCCTGGGGTTACCCGCTTTCACCACCAGATCCACCCTCCCCACCACCTGCTCTCTCACCACCATCGTCACTGCCAAGCCTGAGTTTTCAAGTGCCAGCTCCCACTCCCCCAGGGAAAGCCCTTCGTAAGTTTTCTGCCTGATTGTGAACAAAGTCTAAAATAGCTACTTAACTGTACTGCGAAGCTGTATTCTGCCAAAGCAGCTTTGTCAGCAGTAAATTTAATGTTCAGACATCGTCTGCCTGACCCTTGCCTACCTCTTAGTTGTTCCCTGATTTTTGCAAGGAAAAATAGAGTGGTAGATATTAACCTATAAAAATCATAAAGCTTTGTGATACAGCCTCTCATTTACTCTGTCCTTGACCCAGCCATTGATTCAGTCTGTTCCCATGAATGTCCCAGATGCTGTGATTACACTGGAGATAAAGAATAAACAAATGAAATATAACACTGTCCTCAGTGAGTTCATAACTTGGCCAGGACTCAGGCAATTAAAATAATCAGTCAGCATGTGTTCTGAGATTGAGAAGAACTAAATTTGAGATGCTCAAGTATTTTCAATGTAATAGGGCCACAAATCATCAGCAGATCTTAAAATAGAGCTTTTACCCCAGTAGCACTGGGGCCAGGAGAGACTCTGCGCGTCTGACAAACTCCAGGTGGCCCTCCGTGGTCCGACGCAGACCACACTGCGATCGTGCTCCGCAGGAGCCCAGTTCCGGAGAAAGCGCCCCTTCAGGAAGAAAGATAACAGGGACAGAAGCAAATCTCGATGGTCTACAGTGAATCTTGAAAGATGAGTCTTGAAAGATGAGGGAAGATCTGGGTGGTGGGACGTGGTGCAGAAACACATCCGATGGAAAGGAATGGGGAGAGGCTATCACGTTTGGAGTTTTTATTGCTATTTCCTTTTTCTTTTTCTTTTCTTTTTGCGGGGGAACACCAAAAATCCTCTCAAGAGGTTCGTATGTTGAACAGTATGAGGTAGCAGAAAAAGAAGAGGGATTGTACCTACGGTTAAAGACGGAGCTTCTCTTTCACCCTGCAAGTAATGGGAAATACTGAAGGTCATGCAGGGTATTTGCAGCACCCATTTTAAATTTTAATAGATATTTTTGCTCAGAACAGTTTTTGATTTACAGGATAATTCAGAAGATAATTCAAAGTGTCCCCATACACCACACATCCATTTACCTCTTCTGAACGTCTCAGATTGTTATTGATTATTTGTTATAATTAATGGGCCAGCATTGATACATTACTTTTGAAAATTACTCTTTCCCCTCTCCTTTCCATACACACTACTTAGAATGTGGTTACCAGGCACAACTCATATTGCCACGAGAGAAGGGTACCTACAGACATTGTTGGCACTATTTTGTGAGGGACATTTTTTTTGTCTCCACATTTATAAATTATTAATTAACTTATTTATACCTGTAAGGAATCAGGGGTGTATATTTCAGTAATGTTCAATACATTCAATACCTTTCAATACATTTATTCTGTTGTTCAGGTTGGCCACTGGGAACTCTATTGGTGGATCTAGTGTTAAAAACTTTTGTCAGGGGCCGGAGGGTTAGCTCAGTGGCTCCGGCGCCTGCCTTGCAAGCACAAGGTCCTGAGTTCGATCCCCGGTAACCACATACAATGTTGGGTGTGGAGACTCATGCCCACCAACAATCAACACCGCATACCACAATGCCAGACGTGGTGGCTCAAGCCTGTCATCCCAGCACTCGGGAGGCAGAGACAGGAGGATTGCTGAGTTCACAGCAGCTTGCCTGGGCACCATAGTGAGCTCAGGGCCAGCCTGAACTACAAAGTGAGACCCTGTCTCAAAAAAGCAAAACAACAACAACAAAAAACTTTTGTCACTGGAAACTCGTCCCAGGATTCCTGAGTCCCCTTAGCCGGTTCCCATCAAGGTAGATTTATTTTAGCATTCACCTTATCCTCTGGCTTCACAAGATATTCCAGGTTTTTCTTGTGTATTTTCTGCAGAGGTCTTAGAATCAGCCACTTCTCTGTATTGCCCCACTTTCTGTGATTAGAGAATCGTGTTAGAACCCGAGATCTGGATAACTGGTGTTCCCTTTGCTATTTCAGTCGTGTTTCTCTCTTGGCCCTGCCCAGTATCTGCAGCAAGAAAATACAGGGATGTATGTTAATCTTCATGGGTTCACTTATCTGTACATATGCCTGTATGCTACCATTCGTATGTATATTAAGATAACTTTGCGTCTGCACTGATATCCCTCATTACTGTGTGAATCGTTTTTTCCCCTCCCCTTCCATGTCTGTAAATTCCCAACCTCCAGTGAGAAGCCTGACCCCACCACCTGCTGTCCACTTGTTTAACTGTTCAGGTCCAGGGTGTGTGTGTAGCTGCATCAGTGTGGTTAAGCCTGGGATCTGCCAGCCGCGGTGTTCACGGGCAGGTTCTTTTCCATTTAGTTTCACCATCATGACACACTTGCAAAATCAGAAACTTTTCCTCATGTTTTCAAGGGGATCGTTCAATACCTTTTAGGACAGTTACATTCTGTGGTCATGAGCTGAATTCCTATTTGGCTCCTCCAACCTCTAACAATGCTTAAAATTTGCATAAACTCATTCTTGGAGATCTAAACTTCTGTGGGTTTGGACACACGCATAATGTTATGCATTTACCATCACAGTGTCATACAGGGCTGTTTCGCTCCCCTGAAAACACTGTGTTCCACCCACGCAGCCCCTCCTTCCCCTGGATCCTTGACCAGCACAGGTAATACTCTTCACAGTTCTTCCCTTTATAAAATACTACAATATATTTGGGGATCATACTATACATAACCATTTTACATTGGCTTCTTTTGCTTAACAATGCCCACCTAGTAGCTCATTTTTTTTTTTTTTGAGACAGGGTCTCACTTCGTAGTTCAGGCTGGCTCTGAGCTCACTATGTAGCCCAGGCAAGCTTCGAACTCAGCAATCCTCCTGTCTCTGCCTCCCGAGTGCTGGGATGACAGGCGTGAGCCAGCTCATTTAATTTTATTTCTGAACAATATTCCATGGTATCGGTGTACCACATTTTCTTCATGAAGTCTCTTACTGTAGAGTATGTAACTTGCTTCTGGTTTGATGATTATGAATAAAGCATACAGACATTCATGTGCATGTTTCTGCGTGGACATAAGGTGCCCTGGGCCACGGTGAGAGGCCGTTTAGCTTTCTTGTCAAAATCTCCTCCCAAGTGGGTCTGCATTTGCATGCTGCCACCGCCTTAAGTGAGACCCTTGTTGGCTTGACCTCTGCAGCATTTGGTGTTGCGCTTTGGATTTTCACCCTTCTGGTAGGTCTGTAGTGATATCCCATCAATTCAATTTTCAATTACCTGATGGCATATGATGTTGAGCCTCTTTCCATAAGCTTGTCTGCAATGTGCAAATCATTGGTGAAGAGCTGGCCTGAATCTTTTGCCTGTTTTAAATGAGTGTTCATTTTTAAATTGTTGAGTTTTAAGAGTTTTTGTATATTGTAGATAAAAATCCTTTATAAGGTATGAAGTATACAACTATTTTTAAGTCTGTGGCTATTCCTTTGATTTTCAAGTTATATATTTGCAAAACCAAAGTTTTGAACAAAGCCTAATTTATTACTTTTTCTTTCATAGTTCATATTCCTGGCAGTGACTCAAAAGTCTTATCATCAAATTCAAGGTCTCTAGGTTTTTCTCCTGTATTACCTTCTAAAAGTTTTGTAGAACTGCATTGTGTATTTAGGTTTATGATCAGTTTAGTGTTAATTTTTATAGAAGTTCTGAAATGCTCCATTTGCAAAATGGTTCCAGGACCATTTCTTGAAAATAGTATTCTTCTCCACTGAATTGACTTCTCCACTGAATTGACTGACTTCTCAAAGTCAGTCAAAAGTATTTGTGCAGACCTATTTCAGAGTGCAGGTTTGTGCAGGTCTACCTGTGGATGGCGACTCCTTTTTAGCAAGTCCTGAAGTTCAGTAGTGTCTGCTCACTAGCTTTGTTCCTTGTCAGTATTGTGTTCACTAATGCAGGTCTTTGCCCCTCTCATTTTCAGTGTGATACACAACATGAGCAGAATGAAGATAAAATTGTACGATTACTTCTCAATAAATACAAAAAGAGCATTTCACAACAGTCTACAGTGTTTTTTTGTAAAACCTGTCAAACAACTAGATGGAAGTAGAATTTGCTTCAACATAGTGAAGGTCATATATGACAGTCCCACACTGGCATAGTGACGGGAAAAGGCTGACTCTTCTCACAAGATCAGAAACACAGAGTGACACTTCCACTGCTTCTCCTTAGTCTAAGACTGGAGTCCTCAGTGAGGAACTTGGGCGAGAGAAAGGAATACAAAAGGAGAAGTAAAGTGATTTCAGGTGATATGACCTCATAGGTAGAAAACCACCAAAACTGTTTACACACACACACACACACACACACACGTGTGTGTTCGATAAGTTTTTTTTTTTTTTTGAGACAGGGTCTCGCTTTGTAGTTCAGGCTGGCCCTGCACTCACTATGTAGCCCAGGCAAGCCGCCGCGAACTCAGCAATCCTCTTGCCTTTGCGTCCCACGTGCTGGGATTACAGGCGTGAGCCACCACACCCGGCATTGTGGTGTGTGGTATTGATTGCTGGTAGGCAGCATTGTATGTGGTTACCAGGATTGAACTCAGGACCTTGCACTTGCGAGGCAGGCGCCAGAACCACTGAGCTAAATCTCTGGCCCAATAAGTTTTTTATATCTATGAAATAGCTTGCTGGGATTTTGAGTGAGAATGGATCTGTAGATGAAGTAGGGAAATATTATCTTCCCCATGTTTTGAATCTTCCAGCCATGAACATGGAATATTTTTCTATTTTTAGATGTTTTTTAATCAGATTTTTATATGTATATATGTGTATATATATGAATGAGATTTTAAATATTCAAATTTCAGTTGTTCATTACTGATATGTGTGTATACAGGTATGATCAAATTATGATGAATGTTTAAATTAAAATACAGTGGACCCTTGATTTATGAACTCAACTCATTCTTGAGGGCTAGTTGAAATTCAAGTTGGTCAGTTACCTTCAAAGTTTCTCTCTGGTATAATTTTAGGCTATGCTCTCTTCCAGACAGATCTCAGTGTCTTTAGAAATACATTAGTCCAGAATTTCTCAATGAACTCTACATAGGACAGGATGTTATAATGTTCCTTCAAGAATTCTTTAAGGATTTAAAGATGGTCTGAGACCATCTGTGAGCACAAAAGTTCAGGATTTGGGTTGTGACTGGAGACTGTGGTCATAAGTTAAAACTTAAATTTGGTTATAACCCAAATTGTTTGCATGTCAGGTTGGATGTAACTCAAGTGCCCATTTTAATTTATTATATTAAAGATACATTTTGTTAGTCCCCCTCAGTGTTCCCTCTAAAACACTTATCCCATCACTCCTGCCATGTTCTAGAGTCTTCTTTCCTGAGTGTCTTTAGCTGCACTGGCATGGCTGGCTTCAGTTTCCTAAATTGATACAAAGCATTTACCTTTCATGGTCATTCTGATTTTGGGAAAGAACCAGAAATTATATAGTACCGGATCTGGTGAACAAGGTGGACATCATAATAATTTTATTTGGTAGAAATTGCTGTAGAGCTTTGAATTGATTAAGGACAAGGGAGCCAGAAAAGGCACTCTTGAAACAGGACTTCAAACACTTTTTATGAAATGAATAAGAACACTAGGAGGATTGAGAGGCAGCATTGTGAAGGGGAGGGTGGGTAATGTGTCTTGTACTGTAACAAATTTAAAAATTTTTAATTTAAACATTAACTGTATTTGTATCACATCCAATATATGTCATAGCTGATATGCATATTAACCTTGTGCATTAGTCACTGTGCTGTTGCTTGGACAAAATACCCGAGGCATGTACTTTGGCCCATGCTTGGAGCCTGTGGTGGGCTGGCTGTGGAGCAGAAGCATGGCGGATGCCCTGGCTGAGGACAGCTGCTCATCCAACAGCAGCCAGGAAGCAGAGTGTAAAAAGGGACAAGAAGACAGCCTCTAGGTCCTACCCAGTGACCAACTTCCAGCCAGGCCCACTGAGCTGCCCACTTAGCTTTCAGCCATCGGTGGGTGAATCCACTGGTGAGGACAGTGTCTCCATGATTCAGCCGCCTTCCACACAGGGAGACTCCTGGGGACCATTTTAGATCCAAACTGTAGCACCTTCTGCTTGCAACCTTGCTGTGATTGTCTTTTATTTTCAAGGTTTGCTGATGTTGCTTCTGTGGGGCAGTTTCGTTTCTTCTTTCACAGCCCTGATTTTCCTTATTTCCTTTTCTTGGGTTATTGCACTAGCTAGGAGTCCAAGGATGATCTTAAATAGGAAAAATAGGGAAGATGTCTTTCCCTCATTCACACAATTTAATTCTTAGGTGATTGTTTCCATATGTGAGAAATTAAGTAGAAATGGAAAAGGAGGCAAATTATAAATTAAAAGAAAAATAAAAGAACCTGAAGTCAGGAGCTGGAGCTTTCTCAGAGAGGAAGGGGATCAAAAGATGGAGGGAGGGCCAGAGGGTTAGCTCAGTAGTTCTGGCGCCTGCCTCGCAAGAGCAAGGTCCTGAGTTCAATCCCCAGTAACCACATACAATGCTGGGCTCGGTGACTCAGTCCCACCAGCCATCAACACCACGTACCACAGTGCCGGGCGTGGTGGTTCACGCCTGTCATCCTGGCACTCGGGAGGCAGAGGCAGGAGGATTGCTGAGTTCGAGGCTTGCCTGGGCTACATGGTGAGCTCAGAGCCAGCCTGGACTACAAAGCGAGACCATCTCAAAAAAATAAAAAATAAAAGATGGAGGGAGTGGGGGAAGGGATGGAATGTGTTAAGTACGTGTGCTGATTCCACACAGAGGATGGACATGCTACGTGCTGCAAGCATGCACTAGTGCAAATGAATAAATAAGAAATCAATAAACGTGCTTAAGTGCTTCTTATTTTGAAGCACATCTGTTTTCCATACGTAATGACTTATTCATCAATTAAAAAGACTTTATCCCGACTTTTTAGTACATTTCTATCTCTATTGTTTTTGTTTCTCATATATACTTTGCTGTCATGCTATGTTCACATATGGAATTGTACCGTAAGTAGGTTTGTCTTAGAATTTATTTTACAGTCCTGTGATTCTTGTTTTTAACTGTGTTCAACTCTTACATTCCTTGTTAGAGCTGATATCAGCTTTTACTTCTGCTCTCTCTCTGCTTTCTTGTTTTGTATTTTCTTTCTCCATTTCACCTCTCCCCATGAATGTAGATTTTATTCCCTTTGTTCCCTTTTCCATGGCACCTTTGCCGCCAACTTGAAGGGACTCAGCCTACTTTGATTCTACTACTACCCAGTGTTAAGGCTTCACCAGCTTATTTGAGTCTGATCATTGTAAGTGTCAGTGAATGAATAGCTCCCCTTTCCCCTTAGTCATGTGCTAAATTACCGGGTGCTGTGTCATTGATGAAGCTCCTTCTTCCTCTTAGATATCATAAATATTCATGAAGATGTCTTGTAGGTACTAAGAGCACCGCTGCATGGCACAAACCTGGCATTTTAAGGATAGGCGCGAGGTCTGAAGACACCTCTGAGACGTCCATCCATCAAACATCTGGTGGCATCGCAGCTGTAGTGCCATGTTTATATCAAGAGTCTTCCAAGGGATTGTTTCTTAATTATGCTGTTGCTTTGCTCTCGGCAGCTACTTCAATAACTACAACTCTCCCAGATAATCTTCTAAGAAAACATAGCTTTAAGGAACAGAAAAATTTAGAAAAATGTATTTTCTCATAGTTATTTTCCTGCCTGGAGATAGACAAAAAAGAAAAGTTATGAAATCCTCGTTATGTAATTTTCCTGAATCCAATTAAACTCTCACTTTAGTGCACAAAGAAAGCAGAAAAACCATATTCTTTGCTCCAAAGTAGGTTGAAGCCTGGTGAGAATATACTTTATACTGTCATTTCAAAAGTAGGACAATGTTATAATCACAAATATTTCATCAGTTTAATAAATTATGATCTACCCTCATGTAATACAATTTTTTCAATTGTTCTCCCCTCCTGCTGTCTCCCTGTCCCCCTTCCATTTTTCTTTCGTTCTATGTCCTATGTTCCTTTAGTTTTACTTATTTAACGTAATTTCTACAATGCTTATTATATGCCAGACCAAGCGTTGTCCAAACCATTTAAGTCCTGTGCTTTTTGGACGACCTACACGATGCGGGCATTTGCTTCACACCCATCGCACAGGTGAGAGGGCCCTTGGGCACAGCTGCCCGGTCGGTCTGTGGCCTTGGACATTACCCTCTGCTGTCTCACCAAGACTTAGGTGGGCTCCGGGGAGGAAGCAGGGCAGGGAGCAAGGACTAAAGCAGCTGTGAGTTTACAGCCCTAGTTTGTCGCTGGCTGATTGCAGGTGAGCGGAGTTATGGCCCCAAGAGTGGCCCCAGCCTCCTGTCTGGACCCCAGCTCCCGAATGTGCTACCTTCTATGATGTGCTAGTTACTTTTCCATCACTGGAACACTCCACACCCTCAGCTTATTGCACTCAGTCCCCGGAGGGCTCAGTCCGCGGCGGGCTGGCTCCGAGGCAGGCAGAGCAGCCGGGCAGCTACACGGGAGGGATGGCTCAGGACAACACCGCACCCGTTCAGGTCACAGCCTGCTGGCCCACCCCTAGCCAGGCCCTGCCTCCGAACAACACCGTCAGGCTCTGTGTTCCTTCACGGATGGATCCACTGATGAGGACATCATCCCCACGATCTGATCACCTTCCACACACTCAGACTTTTGAGGGTCACTTTCTGAAATAAAAACCACAGCCCATGGCAAGAGACTGTGCAGATGAGACTAGCTAACCTGTCAGCTTTCAGATGAAGACATTATCCTATAGTATCTAAGTGGCCCCAGTGACATCATAGGAACCCTTAAAAATGGAGGCACGGATCAGAACCACCAGGCCTGGGGTGTGAGAGGCATTCATTGTACCACTCTTGGCTGGAAGAGGGAGAATCGTCTTGTGGGGAGACAGGACCTCAGTCCTATAGATGGGAGAACCGGGTGCCTCCAACAGGAGGAAAGCACTTCTTTCCTCTGCACCTTCCAGGAAAGCGCGCAGCGAGACTACAGCTTGGAGAACCCGAGGGTGGAATCTCGGTCTTCCACATTGGATTTCTGACTGTGGGACTGTGGGATGATAAATCGGTATTTAAAACGCCAACTTGGGGAGCAATGGCTGTGCATCAGTGGCACACAATAACTTCAGACCAGTGCATTCATGATGCCAAGTTGCTTTCTTCGCCTGTAAAGAGGGGATACTGGCTGGCGTGTTCCCCAAATTCAAACGAATGCAGAGGACCAGTCTGTCGAGGCGCCTGGCATAGTAGTACGAGTCCAGTGAACACGAGCTTTTCCCAGGTAGAAGGAACGTCCCAGGGCTGGGTGTGTAGCTCAGTGGCGCGGCATCTACCTACCATGTGTGAGGCCCTGAATTCAACCCCAGCATCACAAATAAAAAACTACATTAAGGGACTGGAGAGGGGTTTAAAAGAAAAACTCTC
>PVIC010043610.1:0-15333 GCA_004025085.1 Thryonomys swinderianus
AGGAAGGAAGGAAGGAAGGAAGGAAGGAAGGAAGGAAGGAAGGAAGGAAGGAAGGAAAGAAGGAAGGAAGGAAGGACTTGGAGAAGCACTACTAGATAGTGAAGGCTCTGCACAATGCTCCCGAGATTTGGACAGTTCTTCCGTGTCTCTCAGAGGTCACTAGCCTTTGTTATCTATAATTGGTTTTCAATGAGAAATCACATTTTCTAACACTACACAGGAAATACACAGGGTTGTGAGAGGGAATCTGTGTGTGTGTGTGTGTGTGTGTGTGTGTGTGTGTGTGTGTGTGTGTAGTACAAGGGATTGAATCCAGGGTTTTTGAATAAAGCTACAACTCCAACCTATTTTATTTTATTCATTTATTTTTGAGAGAGGATCTCACTAAATTACTAAATTGCCCAGGCTCTAACTTTGATCTTTCTGCCACAGCCTCCCAGAGTGCTGAGAATACAGTTGTTTATCCTCTTCCAAGCTTAAGACAGGAGCAACTTAAGTGCCTGCAGATCAAAAAACCAAAAACTAATAAAATTGCCAGTGAGAAAAGCCTGGATATGAACAGAGCTGCTTCCTTGCAGTCATTAACCTTCTTTGCAAGTTCTGCATTCAGCCATTTCCTCTGAGCTTTGACGACCACAAAGAAGAGGACAGTCTTGTCATCTGCAGGAATTGGACAGGCTCCTTTAAATCCTTGTAACTTGATTCCTTGAAATTTGTTTGACCTGAAGATTAAGTCCATTTAGAGCACAATTTGCTCTGGTTCTGGGGTAAAAGAGCAGGAGCCCTGGATGCCAGGCTGTAAGCCCTGGGAAGGAGAGACTGGTAAGACCCTTTGCACTCTGATTTGTGCCTGTCACAGCAATGTGAGGTGATGTGATTTGACACCAATTAGCTGGCATGCACAAAAGTTGTCCCTTTCTCCAGTTAGCAGTAACTGTGCCATGTCACGCTCCTCTTCAAACTTGACAAGCAGCATACAAGGCATTGCCTTCGTTAAAACACATCAAAGCTGACAGGCAGTGAGCTTCAGGGAGATGCTGGGGGAGGGGAAAATATGATGGGCCACAAACATGGTCCAGGGAAGATGACACCTCCTGATGCTTGGGGCCAGATACAGTAACCAGAAAATGTGAAGTTTATTATGGCTCTGTAGAATGCGAACTTTTAAGGTATCTGTAAAGGTCTCATGTCTTTCTAGGAACTTCCTGTTCTAGAAAGAGGAAAGAGGCTTGCCATGAGACCCCAAGACCAAATTCTTATGTGCAAAGAGGACTGAAGTTCCCTGACTAGAGAACTGCAAGTTTGGAATTTTCACTTGCTTTGGAAAGTGATCAGCCTTCTTCAATACACAAAGAACCAACAGTCTAAATAAGACACCAATGGTGGCCATTTCACAATTATAACAAGGTGTATTAGTCTAAATCCTGGGCCTCAGTGAATCAGAGCATGAGCACGTCCATAACAACAGTCTCATTGAGCTTCTCACTGCCATGGCCACCACTGCCTAACTCTTTCTAGCCTGGGAACAATTGCTGGTTCCCTTTGCTCAAGTCACCCAATTCCTCAGAACACAGTTACCTCAGTCTGTGCTGCCTTATAAAATTGTTTAAAATGAAATTACCTCTTATGGTTAACATCAGTCCTCTTTTGTTTATGATGTGACATCTCACCCAGGAAATGGCCCGTGAGATGGAGGTGAAGCTAGGCCCATGGGTTCCTCTGACATTGCCCCTCTCATGTTCTTTGCCTTGTGTTATGGCTTTTTGGCTTCCATTCTCCTTGCGTTGCTGCATTGTGCAATCCAAATTGTAGGTAGAACATGGATGTCACATCTCCAGCCTTGCCAGAACATCATCATGCATGTCTTTATCCTGTACACAAAGACATCATCATGAGATGTCATTATGTAGATGAGCTGGAATGAGTCCCAGTGATACAGGCACCTCCCTACCATAGAGCAGTAGCACTCACCAGCCAACCAGCATTCAGGGCCGCGCACTGCAGATTTGTCAGAGCCCAGTTTGCCAACCATAGGTAAGTAAAAGGTGATGAATGCACATTGCATTTCCAAAACCCATCCCACTAAGCACAGCTGAGGGGGCACCTCGAGCCTATGATCTAAGATGGCAATGAGAGTGAGTGTCACAGCAGCACTTGGCACTTGCCTAAGGATCACTCTCCAGAGAGCACTTTGCAGTCATCCTACTTACTCATCCTCATGCTCATTTGGCCACACAGATGTGTTACCTACAAGAACATCAAGACCAGAGCGAAGTTTAGTTGTTGCTCCCGGGCACGCAGCTCCCACTGCGTTCACAGGCAGCTCAGAGCCCCAGTACAGGAGGGCTGCTTTCCCTGGACGCAGACAGGCCCCATGTCAGAGGTGGCTGCTCCATCCTCCTCAGGTGACCATGCAGCTGAGGCTGACAAGGTCCATTTGTTCTAGTTAGTGGGAAAACTAAACCACAGGTCAGATCTAAGGTTCAAATATTCAGCTTGTTATGATTAAAACGATAGCCAAATATGCTTCACAAAGATCTGAAACACTACAAATACTTTCATTGTAGACACGATCTAAAATACAGACATAACAAAAAAATATGCAGCACCAAAGGGGGCCTCCTGGCCATGTGAGCAAGAGTGAGCATTTCTGGACTCTAATGCGCACTCAGAACAGAGCTGGACAGATGCACGTTGGTAGACCTTGAAGTCTGGATTGTCTCTGTCACTTGCGTTACTCAGTGAAATACAGGATGGTCACAGGAAGGCAGGTGGAGAAACCAAGGCTGTGTGAGTATACAATGGTGAAGTCTGCTCTGTCCTCAGGAATCCTGACTCCTCAGCTGCATTTTCAAAATGACTAACGTGCAGAGGAAAGAGCCAGCACAGGACTCAACACATTCTCCTCTTCCCTTCTCCATAGCAACCACTGGGCCAATGTGGGCTCTTGCAGATGACTGTACAGATGAGATGACAGTGGCCCTTGCAGAGACCCTGCTGAACTTCCATGAGAAAGAAATGACTGTGTTGTTTAAAACCACTGTGATTTGGGAGCTCTTTGTTACAGCAGCCTGAGCCGTCCTGACCATCACACTTCTTCACCATAAACCGGTGAAAGTCAGCTGGCAGCCACACCAGAGCGAGAGCCCCTCTGCTCAGCCTCTACAGCCTTCCAGCCAAACTGCCCTCAGAGTGGCCCATTTTCCACCCCATTGCATTCTAGTTTGCAAACAAATGACCCACAGTGTTTGCATACATTTAGCCTTTGTGCCTTCCTTATAAATAAAACAGTTTTAATTATTAACAGTTGCACAGGAAAGTATTTATATTCCATCCACCTTAGCACAGTATTTATACCTCTACCTGCACATGATGTGTGCATTTGTATTAACATATTTTAAAGGTGTTTTGTATGCTTCCATAGTTTTGATATTTATAATTTTTATGACTATATACTAACAGGTTTGTATATCATAGTCTAATTCTTAGCTGAGAAATATATATGTGTGTGCAAATATGCATATACATATACACACATTATATATTAGGCATATATTTTCCTATTCTAAGGTGGTTCCTAGACCCTTTTCAGCATTTTTAATTGTTCTTTCATGTTTATGAATCGCTTATAAGTTCTTTAAATACAATTTAAAATCAAAGGAAAATTGGCGTTTAAATTATCATATATGTTCCTGATGCTCAATAAGGTTCTTTTTCCCAGTATTGAAAAAACAATGTTTACTAATTGTATTTAACCTATGACATTTGTTTTTTTCCTAACTTTATTGCAAAACAGACAAGAAACAAAACACCACATCTTTGCCCCTTTCCTTAATCTTCCATGTTCTTTCCCTCCACTTCTACTAAACTGAAGGCCCTAGTGCCCTAGATTGTAACCTTCACACCCTATGAGTTTGAACTTTTCCTCCAGGGCCTAAAATGGGTTTAGATATTTTCCTTTTGAAAATAAAATTTGTTGTTGCTTATTTTAATAGAATTAGAGTAGCTCTGCCTTTAAAGAAAATATGGGAAATTTTTAAAAGGTTATATCTATGGAGTACCCTTACCAAAGGACACACCGATTTAATTTGTTGGTTTCAGGTCATCCTTTTCTTCACGCATAAATTTTATCTGCTTAAAATCATACACCCATTGAATTTTATGTTACTTACCCACACACCATGATCTAATAGGCTCTTTTCAAGCTGTTAGAATTCTTCATAAACAACATTTTTAATGGCCAGATACGTTTCCATTGATTGATGGTACTATAGTTTCATTAACCATTTTTGTGTTGCTTTCTAAACTTACATGACATTCTTGTTAAAGCATAGTGGTTTACAGAGACATCCAAAACATCTTTACAAACTCTTGAAGCAGATTTTCTCTTGCCTCCCTAGTCGATTCTGTTTTCCAAGTGTCTGCGTCTTATTTACTAGACTGTATGTGTCTTCAGCTTCTCCCAGCCACTCCTCTTCACTCCTGCTCTTTCTGCCTCTCCACACAGCCTGGAATTGCCCATGACAAGCATTTGATTTGATTTTCCCCTTGTTACAAAGCACCTTCTAATCTGTCAGGACGGCTCAAGCCTCACATCGCTTCTCCATGAGCTGAAGCCTAGCAAGGCATCAGTGATTGTCAAACACATCATAGGCCATGTAAAGATGAGTCCAGAGGGCTTCCGTTCAGAGAGAGGCAAAGAAGGCTTGCAGGATGGAGAGGAGTGCCTGCCCTGGGGCGGGGGGGGGGGCATGACAAAGGCAAGAGGAAGGGCAGCTCCAGCTTCCACAAGACACACTCTGCAGTGAGAAATACCTGCAAGTGAAAGTGACTTCCATGATGGATTATTACATGTTGATAAGGGAGACCTGGAAATGCGTCGGTTAAACACCACCATCCATTCAGTGCATTAATGAGACAGCGTTCCGAATCCACGGGTACAAAGAGGGCTATCAATACTGGAGCAGCCCAGAGGTGCCATGGCAGATTACAGCAGGATGGATGTTTACCCAGGGAATGGGGATTTTTCTTGCTCTTTCTCATTTTCTTACACACCACAGTCAAAGCTTGGCAGCGCCCAGAAGTCTGAAGAACCCAACCTCATGCTTGGAATTGCAGCATGATAATTTCATCATACTAAATGTGAACACACCAGTGAATTACTCATTCTGGATAGTTCTTAAAGAACAACATTCTGGTGACACAGACTCCACAAAGCCTTTAGTGCTAGAATATTTACTCTTCACACAGAGATGCAAAGGCCACAATGTGCTTGATTGGAAACTTTATTCTTATTGCTATGTTAGGCTAACACACAGTAGGCATTCATTTCGTATTCATTTAAAGCAGCTACTGTATTCTTATTAGAAAAACTCACAGGATTTTCTTAGCAGAGTGAAACAAAATAAAGCAATTGCTAGTAGTTAAGTTGGACACTGTGACCAGGAGGGTGTGTTGGGCAGGGCCACCATGGTTCCTATACTAGTCTAGAATAGACCTGGATAGGTAGCTTACAAGTAAGGCTAATGGCAGTGTGCATATGGTTGGCGATTTATGTTACAACTGACAATTTAGAAGTAAGAGAAGCTTAAAGACTTCTGACTTGACCTTGGCAGTTACACGTATAACTTAATTTTTGTACCATTGAAATCTGACCCAAAGGTGAGAAAATAAACATCAAAGGAGGAGACCATGGGAAGGAATGTCAAAGAATTTTTTGAATATTTTAAGTGAATGAAGGGATTCCTTTTTCTCAGAAAACCAGAATTCCAGATCCTTGCATCAAGCTTAGCTAGTGAAAATATAACAATAAAACTCCAGAACTTGGAAGCATCACTGCTCTGAAGTTCTGCAGGATGCAAAGTGGTGAGAGTCATAGAAGTCTGGACTTTGGTCCCTACTGTAAGAGCAGGAAAGTCACACAGAAATTACCCCAGACTCCCTCCACAAATCATTTCTGAGGTTCTGGGTGTGGTCCCCACACTTATAAATCACTGCCCACCCAAAACCCTGTGGCCTTGGCTGAAGATGAAATTGCTGGTTTACTCACTAAAATTCCCACTGAGCAATTGCCAGAGCTCTTACCACTCAGTGATTCCTATTCAATCACCAGATCTTATCATGATTGATTGATTGATTGATTGATTGATTGATTGATTGATTGATAGAGACAGGGTCTCGCTTTGTAGTTCAGGCTGGTCTTGAGCTCACTACGTAGCCCAGGCAAGCCTTGAACTCAGCAATCCTCCTGTCTCTGTCTCCTAGGTGCTGGGATTACAGGTGTGAGCTACCTTGCCCAGCTAATCAGTTATTTAAACCATAGAAAGTCTCTAATAGAAATTTTGAACACCAAAGAGAAACAGCTCCTAAAAGAGCTTCAGAAACAAATGAGAGAACAAGATCACACACAAGCACAAGACAGCAGAAGAGCTGGATGAAAATGCAGTGACACTGCCGTCAGAATTCTAAGGGCAGCCTGGTTCCTGAGACAGGCCACCACACCTGGGAGACCATCAGTCCAAACTGAGGAGAGTGGACAAGGTTTCCAGAAATGCATGGTTGTGAGACTTCCTCACAGGCATCGCTTTGAGGAAGTCTCTGGAAGTTGTGCTGCTGTTAAGTAAGGTCATGTGCCAGGAAAGGCAAAGGTGCCTCGATCACCAAACATGGTGGAGCCACAGAAGAAGCCCCAGCAGGTCAGTGGGCAGATTCGACCATGGCCATCTTGTCTGGGGCAGAGTTGAGTGACAGAGGCCCCAGAGTATGTCATCTGGTTCAGGGGGGCTGGAGGTAGTCTCTAGGTTCTTTCTGTCCTAAGCAAAGAATTGGTCAACAAAATGGTAGCAAAATTTTATTAAAGACAAGAAAAGAAACAAGCTCAGCTGAGTGAGTCTGGACAAATCAAAGCAGGAAGAGATGTACACCCTGCAGTAGGAAGACAGGCCATGCCTGCAAGACAGAACACAGCAGTAAAACTCAGTGGAAACTACCTTTCATACCATCCACACATCAGGCTGACATCAGGTCTAGGTCACCTTATCACAAACCTGCTCGACTTCTCATGAGAAGTCCAAGTGCAGGATTTGGTGAACTCTTCTTCCACACATGTAGTCTAGGATTTTATAGGTCACCTAGTAGGTAACCTACAAGGTTTTGTTTTGATTACCTTTGTCATTGCAACTTCATAACCTGCCTTTTGATGTCTTTCTTGGACAAAACTACTTTATCAGTAAACCACCTCCTTAGGGTCTTGGAGGGACAGGTTGCTGACATCCATCAACTGTGTAAGTCTGAAAGATCACTTATTCACAAGAGTGACTAACTTTTGGGCCTGTAGGGATCCTAGTTCATACTAAATCCAAACTTTGCTGCAATAGTAGATAAGCTGCTCCTATTCTGTTTGAGAATACATCCCAGTGAGAAGGTCCATAGAATCTGCCGGTGTAGTTCGTGAGGTTTCTTGTGTCTCATCTGGGGCCAATAGAAACAACTAGGTCTTGCTTCCTTAAAATGGTGTCCCATGTAGGACGTAACCCAATCTGAGCCCACAAAACGTCCTTTGTGGGACTCAGGTATTCATTACACAGATGTCTTTGTCCAAACCTAAAATGACACCATTGTTTTTCATAGCAGCATAGAAGAAAGCCCCACTGGAGGGCATTTTGCCTTCATACTGGGACCCACTGACTTTTTAGGAAGGAGGATGTGAAGCTGCTTGATGGCTCTAGGTAGTCCTTTGAAAACCCATGAATCAGGGTTGAGCCATCCTGCCCTTAGCCACACTGAACCCCAGATGGCTGGCTCTGTGTAAGCAGATGGAACCATTTGAGAAACTGTGTTTCAGGAGCTTCAGGCATTCTGAGCTTCTTGATAGCTACACTTCAGCAGAGTGGAGCCACAGGAGAAATAGTATCACTTGCATTTACCCAAAAGTAAATCTTCAGTACTTTGTTTAAGGCATTAGAGATAGAACCTTCTATTTTTATTTTTTAAGGAAAAAAAACTTTAAAAACCATAAGAATTATTCACAAGTTGAGTTAAACTTTACTGTTCTTTTACTCTGTCCTTAGACTGTCAGGCCTATGTTACTCAATTACCTGCATTTTTTAGAAGAATCAAAAGAAGCAATATAGCCTAAATCAAAAGAGAAAAAGGAAGAAGCCCACAGGTTTCTTCTAATCAAAAGCTTAGTTCCTACCTACAAGGGTGAGATTTTCCAGTGACCATGTGCTTACTTGAAATCAAACTTGGCAAAACTTGTGTGCCCCAAAACTGCAAACAATCATTGGTTCTCAGCCTCTTGACTAAGATCAAGTGTAAAACTGCAAACAATCATGTGAGGAAACAAGATGGCAGCCAGTCATGTGATGAGATAAGATGGCTGCTCTAAACTAACACCCTGAAAAACAGATTGCTTTCTATAAGAGAAGCACAGACAACACTGTGAGCACAAAAAGGAATAAATTGGAGTAGGCAGCTATTCAGTTAGTCTACCAAATTATTAATAATTACATTTTCTCCCAAAAGAGTGAGACAGCTGAGCAAACAGAAATACAATGGGAAAAAGGCATAGTAACTGCCTCATTGGCTATTTTACTCATATCCATAGAGTGACTACCAATGAGAAAAAGAAAGAAAGGAGGAGATAAACTTGAGGTAATCCTGTAAGCTTCTTTCTAGCTGAGAGGAAAAAAAACAGAGGCCATGTACTTCCCCTTTCCCGTCCCACATGGAAGCTCACTAGGAATCTCATCCTTGCTCTGTAAGGAAGGTCTCTACTTTAGGGGAGAATGACAGGAAAAGAAGGAAAAAAGTAAACCTTGGTGGTTTTTTAGAAAAACAAACAAACATATGTAACCAAAGCGTCTTCCTTGTTCTCCTGGCTAGTTAGGTGAAATATGTCACTAGGTTTTGTTTATCTTGAATCTCCTTCTGAAGTAATTTCTAGGCTCTTTCTAGAAATTTTGAGAAAACATGAATCCAGACAAATGCAAATAGTAGCAAAGTTTTATTAATTATAAAAAGAAAACTAGGCTTTGTAGAGTGAGTTTGGGCTACATAAACACAGAAAGAGAAGTATATCCTATAGCATGAGGCTGGGCCATCCGTGCAAGAGGGAATACAGTGGCAAAAACCAAACAGCAATTGTTCTTCTTGTATCATCCACTCCTGAGGCTGATGTAAGGTCTGGGCCATCCTGTGAAAAACCTGCTTGAGTTCTCTGGAGAAGTCTAAGTCCTGGGCTATGTGAACTGCTCTCTGCATGTGTCTGGGGATTTTGTAATTAACAAATCACACTTATTACTCCAGCCTGATTTGCCACACCTTAATGTCCTGTCTTTGGTAGAACACTATTTTAGGAAAAGAGTAATTCAGTTTAGCAGCTGAAGTAAACATTACCCTAAAAGGTTCCATGCATAGTCTGTAGAGTTCTTGAGAAAAAGTGATATATTGAAAACTAAGCAAAATCTTATATAAGGAAATTATTAACTTCAGTGTAAAAAGTGGCACGAGCAAGAAAATATAATCATAGTACTACACTGTTGAATAATGCCCATGTTAGTTATATAATATAATAAACAAATATAAATGTAATCAAAACTGGATTACAGTTATGTCCTATAGACGGAAGGAAGAAATGGGGTGTGTAGGGCAGATGGAAGTAGAGTGGAAGAGTGCTGAGTCTTTATTTGCCACACTATGGGGTGATAAAAAGCACTTGTCAACAGGTGCTAAAAGGAACCCATCTTTTAGAAAGATGGAAGTCAAGCCATGGATGGCCAAATGATAGTTAAGTGGGTGGATGAAGTGAGTGACAGATGCATGGATAAATAAGGAGATGATAGACTGGTAAATAGATTACAGATAAGATTGATACTGAGTCTGAGGAGCGAGATTAAGGGAAAAGAAAATACAAAAGAAAGTGCTTAGGATAAAGCTTGGTTGATAACATCTATTATTTGATTATCAAGCCCCATATTCTAATTTTATGAATCATTTTTTGAAAAAACAAAGTTTTTATAAAGGAGGGAAACAGTAGACATTTGCATGTCCAAAGGTTTAGGTAATAGTAAAGGAGTAAGGAACAAGACAAGTATTTACGCTGGTCACACTGTTCTTGTGTCTATTTGAAATGTTTGTAATTAAATCTTTACGAGTTAGAATGAAGGTAGATTATGCAGAATGTTGCGGTCTCATGAAAGAGTGGTTCATAAAGAAAAGAACAAAAAGTCCTTATTATGAAGATGGAGATAATTTTATTTAAAGAACTGCACTTATAAAAATATTCAAGTGATACAGTCACTATTGGCCCTTAAGAAGTTTCTTTCTTATTTAGGTCTGAAGTCTTTTCCACTTGACCTAAGAAGTATTCTTTGACCTTGATCATTGAGCACTTAACCTTTCTTAAGATAAGAGGACCTTTTTGTCTCTGCCTTTTTATTTTTTAGTTGAACATTATGTTTCTCTTGATTGGCCACACAGGTTATACACACATACACTCAGTGCTCAGTGCTCTCTGATGTTTCTATATCCCCTTTCAGACAGATAATTAGACGTATAATGTGCTGTATTTTGGATTTCTTCCCAGCAGATCCGAAATCCTAGGAACCAAAGGTATTATCTTTCTCAGCAGAGTACTGAGGAAAGAAAAACAAATGTGGGACCACCCTTTTATCTCCAGGAACTATGCTGTTACTTAGAACTCCTTGTTCTTGAAATTGGCCCAATACTCACAGGAAGGTCATAGTGCTCTATATAATAAAAACAATCTCAAAAACTTCAACTTCAGTTGAAATCACTCCAAGGCCAAGTGAAAGTAAGATTATTATTTCATAAGTTCATCTAAACTCAGTAAAACAAGGATACTGCCCAACCCACAACATAGCAAACACCCTCTTAAATATGAGTAATAGCTGATTCTGAAACAAACTACACATTCAGTTTTGGACATAGGGAGTGGATGTGCATTCCATTCCAGTTGTGGAATCCCCTTCTGAGTCAAGGTCCTATGTCTGTCCTTATCTTAACTCCTATCAATGTGACTGAGTTCCTGGGCTTTATGCTGGGCCCTGTCTCTTGCTAGTTGCCCATTCACAAGCTAAATAGGAAGCAGAGATGGAAGGGAGGCGCCAGGAAAGGAGACAAATCATCCAGGTCCTGCTTCAGTGACCCCCTCCAGTTTGGTCCACTTCTAACAGCGGTACTCAGCTAGAACTCATCAGTCCACCAATCCACCAGTGAGTACAGCATCTCTCTGATCCATCCGCCTGCCACACACTTAAGGTTTGAGTAATGACATAGTTGTAAACCATAGCATTTCTAGGCTCAGATTCCCAGGTATAAATGCCTCCCCATTCCCTACCCTGTGCTGGGTACTATATGTCTTGGAAACAGTGTTTTGTTTTGTTTTTTTTTTTTACAGGTTTTCAACTCTCTTCTTTTACTGCTATGCAAAGCCAACTCAAGAGTTAAATTTATTTAAATTCATTACATGAATGCCTACTCTTTTTTCAGTTACTTAATCCCCCTAAATCTGAGTTGTTTTATCTTAAAATGTAGATTATTTTAATTTTATCTTAACAGAATTTCCATGTTAACTGAAGAGATAACCTAGCACAGAACTGGGGAGTTTTCAGTTACCAAGAAATGGTTCTCGTTCTTATCATTAACATCATGCTTTGTTTCCAACAGAATCATTTTTGACAAAGTCTAAGAAAAAAAGTGAAAATAAAAGGGGAAAATGGAAATGAAGCTTTTGCACACTGGGAGAGGAAAAGACTTTAGGGTGGAATGGGATGAAATAAAATTAATTTTTTACAAGATTAAATATGTACAAGAGAAACTATCTCATATCTTTGTAAAAGTACCTCACACATAATTGGTGTCTGATAAATATTTTGAGTACAAAGGTAGAATTAATTGTGTAATTGTTTTCCCACTGAGTGTTTGCTCAGTTATTCAAAGTTGTCTTCTGTCCTCTTACTAGCTACTGTGAATAAACAGAATTTTTGAAATTTAAACTTGGGGTTTTCTTCAGAGAAGGAGTATATCTGTAGTATTGCCAACTACCAAATGTTTTGGCACAACTGTTTAAAATCTAACAGCTTTGACTGCAAAGAGTAACCAAAGCATCGGAGGGCACTTCTGTAATCGCAGCACTCTGGGGTTAGCTTTTTCTAACACTGAGGAGAAAAGTCCTTCTTGATGAGATGTATATTTCTTTTTAAATAATGAAACTTCTGAGACTGTTTTGTGGGTGTTAGCAGCAAGTGGAATGTTTTCACATACCCCCACTCATTGAAATGTCACTTGTTTCTAAATTAATTTTGTGTTTATATCTTGAAGATGTCCATCTACCATTCTTTGGAGATTTGGGGAGGAAAATGTAACAGTGAGCAAGTTCCACCTCAGCTGCCATGATTCAGAACATATTGCCACAATCCGGCTCCACATTGTTAACAACCTATCTGACTCAACCTTAATTCTGATATACTGACAAGTGAAAATCCAGCGATGCAGAAACTCACCCAGCAGACTCCCTAATGTTTAGAATGCTAAGAGAAGCTTGTTTCCAAACTATTTCAGCTTCACTCCAGGCCCTAGCACCCCCTCAGAATAATATCTTTCACAGACTTTCAGTGTTTCATTATTGTTTCCCGACATTGCGGCAGGTGTTAAAATGATTTAAATTAATCTACATATATGTGTGCTTACACATATCTATGTTTACATTTTTCTGTCAGAATATCTCTAGAAAAATCTCAGTGATGTGCTTTTTAAAGTTAAGATTCATACAGTGTCTTGGTTGAAGCACTACTTTTTATTTATGGATGAAAAGTTCCAAACAAATTAATCTTGGGCAGGACCTTTCAAATTTTAATTTGTACAGTATATTCCTGCAAAGTTGCAGTTCAGAGGCCCAGGCCTCAGTCACTTGTGGAATTTTTTTTAAACTAGTAACTGTTCACAGAAACTCCTGCAATTTTGTAGGAATCACAGACATCTTCTGCAACATTTTTTGGAGGAGATGGGAAGTTTCTAAGTAGTCAATCTGAGAGCATTGTTCAGTTCTCCTTACTGCTGATTGGTTGCTGCCCTGTAACCAACATTCTTTCATCAAAACACGGTATTGTGGGCCAAAGATTTAGCTCAGTGGTTCCAGAGCCTGCCTCGCAAGCACAAGGTCCTGAGTTCAATCCTGGTAACCACATACAATGCTGAGCATGGTGACTGACGCCTATAATCTCAGCACTCGGGAGGCAGAGACAGGAGGATTGCTGAGTTCGAGGATTGCCTGGGCTCCATAGTGAGCTCAGGGCCAGCCTGAACTACATAGCAAGACCCTGTCTAAACAAACAAACAAAAAAACACGATGTTGTGCCAAGTGTAGGATCTTCAGCATTGTCTGTTTTGTTCTTCTTAGAGGCCTAAGAGACCTAAAATGTGGCCAAAGTGTCCTGCACTCTCTAATGCTTTCTTAATACAGTAGTTTATTAAATTAAATTACATAACTGTAGGATACATAGCATATTCAGGATTTGAACTATAGAAGTAAGCATTTGTAAACCTTTCCTGACCATATATGACACTCTCAGTTTTTGGTCGTTTGTGGGTGCTCAAACCACATGACCCCCTCCCCCAGAATTTTGGAATCCACTGTATTAGAATAAAGTACTGGTTTAAAATTTCTGATTCTGAAGCTATGCTCCATTCCAATTAAATTTCTGATGGAGGAAATCAGTTGTCCATATTTTCAAAAGCCCCTTCTTCAGCTGATTCAAATGTGCAGCCAACTCTGGGACTGGTGTCCTAAAATGGTTGCTCAAAGATCAGCCCATGGGCTAGCAGCATAGGTGTACCCAGGTGCTTATTAGATTTCAGTCCCGGTCCCTCAGTAGGCCCACTGATAAAGAATCACACACACATCTGTGTTTTCCAGGTGTTCACATACCTTCCAGTGACCTCAGACTATTGTCAAAATGCACAACGGTATTCAGCTCTTTAGAGGAGCCTGGGACTCTGTCTCTCTGACCTTCTCTCAGGGTTGACCTTAGCTACAGCCCCAAAGACCACTCTTCAAGGACAAGAATGTAGCTTATGTAGGAGAAGTTATCCCTGAAAGTGGAGGGATGGAACAGTTAGGTGGAAACCATAGTCCCCACGTCTTCCAGTGGAACCAATACAATGACAGCTACTGCTACATGACCGTGGGTGGCAAAGAGCTTTCTCTAAAAGGTCTCTGAGGAAACTGTGATAAACTGCATGTTAAAACTTCACTTGAGGGGCTGGAGATTTGGCTCAGTGGTTCCAGCACCTGCTCACAAGTGCAAGGTCCCTGGTTCAATCCCCAGTAACCATATACAACAATACTGGATGTGGTGGCCACGCCCACTGGCAACCAGTACCTCATACCACAGATGCTGGGCTAGGTGGCTCAAGCCTGTAATCCCAGCACTTGGAAGGGAGAGGCAGGATGATTGCTGAGATCAAGGCTTGCCTGGGCTACATAGTGAGCTCAGGGCCAGCCTGAACTATAAAGGGAGACCCTGTCTCAAAAAAAAAAAAAAAAAACTTCAGTTGATGTGAAGAGAGGAGAATATTGTGGCTCAAATCTAAGTATCTAGATCTGCAGTTCCAGGACAAGTGTTTTCTCTGTTCTTGGAGCTTCAGACCTTGTGGTTATTGGGAGACAACAGCTTTGCTCCTTAGCAGACTCCCTGGTGCATGGTGGTTGAGGTGAGGATGCCATTAATTCATTATCACCCCAAGACATGGTTGGAGGCTTCCTCTGAGTTTCAGTGATGACCTCAAGGAGATAGGGACTTCTGTAAAGGGATTCTCAATGGTGTACCAGACTAATCCAGAAGATTTCTACCTGGAAACATTTTGCTAGTTCTGGTTTTACATTCAAAAGTATATGTATTTACAGTAATAAGATATATTCCTGAAATTAGTTTTTTTTCAAAGGAGGAAATTCTTAAGTTTTTTAATAAATAAAAACATGTCATCCTTGCATTTAGTACTTTGGTATGTATAAAATAATTATAAGATACAGTATATCACAAAAGCTAGTTTAGAGGTGACACACACAAACCTATAAAGCAGTTAAACAGTAACACAAGGCTGTATATGATAGATGTCAAATGAGCAGTAGAGACCGTGCTTGTAATGAGAGTGGCTACCACTTGCTGAATGCCTCTTATGTGGCAGATGTTTTATATAAAGTACCTCACTCAATCATGACCATCTGTGTAAGGTTATAATTAATATTCCTATTTTATAGATAATAGAAGAGAACCTCAAGGAGTATGTGATCTTCCAAGGACTTGCTGA
>PVIC010043611.1:0-15371 GCA_004025085.1 Thryonomys swinderianus
TTTTTTTTTTTTTTTTTTTTAGACAAGGTCTTGCTTTGACCTCAGGCTGGCCCTGAGCTCACTATGTAACCCAGGTTAGCCTCCTGCCTCTGCCTCCCAAGTGCTGGGATTACAGGCATGAGCCACCACGCCCAGCATTCATTTTTGTGATTTTTACTCTGTTCTCTTTGTTCTTAAGAAAAAGGCAAGTTCTGGCAGGGACTGATGCAGGGCCATCAGAGACTCAGGAGAAAGAAGAGACAGCCAAATCCAAGGGTCAGGCTCCTCCTGCTGCCCACCCCCGCTGGATGGAAACTGCTCCAGTGCCCTGCCTGACCCAGCAGCCCTGGGCCTTCTCCTCTTGGTGTGACCAAGTAGTTCAGAGATGCAGGAATGAGTATATGCTTGGGGCTTGCCCAGAGAGCCAAGGGCCAGCCTCTAATCAGTGAATCCATCTCCCCAGCACTCCCAGAGCCTCTGCTGCCTTTTCTGTGGTTTTCTTCATCTCCCTCCAGACTTCTCCACTGCATGCCTTCCCCAGCCAGGTCCAGTGAACCCTGTTTGTATCCCACCCATTTCCCCAGATATCCCCAGACTTTCCTGTCTCTGGAGCCATCCTGATCACCAACACTGTCAATATCTATTATCTGTGGTCCCTGGTCTTCTTTAGGGGTCTGTTCCTGCCTAACTAAAATCAGGTGACTTTGCTCCTGTAGCATTCCACAAATATTTGTTAAGGCCTACTCTGTGCCTCTGAGACTAGGCTAGAAGGGGGATTCAGGAGTGAGCAGAACCAAATAACTTGTACTCAATGGCACTTATATTCTAGTGAGGAGTGGGTCACTAACATAAAGGCAGAAGATTCATAAGCAATTAAAGTTCAGTAAGTCATCTATGCAGTTCTGAGGAAACATACTGGGCATAGAGAGCCAGTAGAGCAAAGGCCCTGAGGCAGGAGCATGCCTTCCCCATAGAGGACCTTCAAGGAGGCCGGGAGCTGGGGGTGGGCGGAACTCAGGTCACAGGGGTCAGGGATCTGCAGACCATCATAAGGATTTGTGGTAGCTGTAAGTAGGGTGGAATGCATCAGGGTTGCTGTTCAGGGAAGGCAAGATCTGATTTGAGTTTTAAAAGGATCCCTGGATTGAGAATAGTTCTAAAAGGGTGGGCTAGATGCAGAGAAAGCAGCCTGAAGATTTTAGGGGGCCATTCGGGGATGTGTGGAAAGATCAGTCAGGATAGGGAGATAAAAAAGAGTTTGAGTCCACTTGGCAGGGGAAGCCATGTGAAGCACAGAAGTGCAGGAGAATGTTGGAACTGAGATGATCCAAGGTTTGAGGCTAGACAACTGGAAGGGAGGGCACTATCTGAGGAGGGGACAGTGGTGCCAAAGGAACAGGCTATGGAGGACAGGACTGCTACAGGACATGTCACACTGAATGTAGACTACACAGAAGACGGCCGCACTGAGTAGGCTACTAGAGTCCTGTGTTCAGAGGGTGGTCAGGATGGAAAGAAGCCCCTTGGGTCCTAGATGCTGTCATCAGGGGAGGAGAGTGGATGGTCAAAGACTGGTCATTTTAGTACAGGAGTCAGGGTTTTTTGTGTGTGTGATTTGGGGTGTCTTGTTTTGTTTTGTTTTGTTTTGTTTTGTTTTGTTTTGTTTTGTTTTGTTTTGTTTTCGAGACAAGAGTCTCACTTTGTAGTTCACACTGGCCCTGAATTCACCAGGTAGCCCAGGCTAGCCTCAAGCTCAAGGCAGTCCTCCTGCCTCTGCCTCCCAAATTCTGGTATTACAGGTATAAGCCACCACACCCAGCATTGTGGTATGTAGAACTGGGAATCCAACTCAAAATCTTGCAGACGCCAGAACCACTGAGCTAAATTCCCAGGCCTGGAGGAGCCATTTTTAATGGTTCACAATCATGAAAGGGTGGCTGATGACCAGTGTGGAAAGAATGGAAAGAAGGCTACAGCCCTCCCTCCACCAGGGCCCCTCTTCCAGTCTAGTTACCCTTAGAGACAGGGAGGAACAGGGTAGGGCGGGCTACAGCCCCGTGTCTCCAAACCTCCTGACATTTCATGGGAAAATGATGTCCTTTTATCATTTCATTCCTTGGAAAGGCTTAAGTTTCAGCTTCCGGAAATGGACCCAGAGAATAGGATAGGCGCGTAGGGCTATCTTTGCTCCCAATGCTTTATATAACTCAGACCTCTCCCCACAGCCATTTACAACTTGGCTTTGGTCCTTGTGGTGCCAATAAGATTAAGTATTTAGCACCCGCTCTATTTTGTGCTCTGTATTTCTGACAAAATGTTTCCTGCCTCCATGACAATATCACAGTAAACAGAATTCAGTTGGCCCTCTGCTTCCTTGGGTTGCACATCTGTGGACTCATCCAACCACAGATAGAAAATACTCAGAGAAAAAAATTCCAGAATGTTCGAAAAAGCAAAACTTAAATTTGCCGTGCACTGACTACTATGATGAATCCGTGCGATGGGGTGATGTATAGGCATTAGATTAGGTATTGTAAGGAATCTAGAGAGTATTAAAAGTATGCAGGAGGATGTGTGTAGGTTGTGCGCAAGTACCACACCATTTTATATGAAGGACTGAAGCACCTACAGCTGACAGTATTTCCAGGGGTTCCTGGAACCCACTTCCCAGAATGCTGAGATACTACAGTAGAGGAAGATGGCATGTACGGTGGCTACAGGCTCCAACAGACTGCTTGCCTGGCCTTCTCTCTCCTTTTCTGTTTTAATAATTAGCCTACCTGAAGTTTATCTTCCCTAAAAGTTGCCCCCAAATCCTTCCCGTCCCCATTTCTCCAGAGGGGATGGAGATCCTGCTAGCTCACTGTCCGGCAGCCCCAAGCATCTCTCTCAGGGCACCCCTCCCAAGGAAGCACCACAGGGTTATCCTGTCTCATGTTCCCCATTCTGTCCCCCTTGTGATCCTTCGATGATTTACTTCCAAGCTAAGTAGCAGGCTGAAGACAAGGATGAGCCCTTGAGCCACGCGGTCACACTGGGTGAGGAATCAGTGAGCATCCCAGCAGCAGTGATGGCAAAAACTAGTGGATGAGCAGGGAGAGCCAAGTCTGAGAGCCACTAAGACTCAGGAGCTGAGATCCTTGGCCAAACTCCTCCCCAGCGCCCCAGCTCCCAGAGGACTCCCCGGATGGAGAGGGTCTCCCGCCAAGAGGAGGTGTGTCTTTGCTGGGGCTCCCAGAGAAGGCAGCTCTGGCCAGTCAGAGGATTGCCCTTTCAATAGCCAACTTCTTGAGGTGGCGAATAGACAGTAAATGTGGGGGAAGAGGGTAATTTGGGGATATTCTTCCCAGAATAGCTTTAAAACTAGGGCAGCTTAGAAACCACCTAAAATGATTGAAAGCAGGTGGGATTGAAGCAGATGTCCTCTGGAGATGCCTGTCAGACCCCAGTGTGTCAGAGCTTGGTAGATTTTCCTGACTGTTCAGCAGATCTCCAGATGAAGCTTAGGACATTCCTTCCCCCAGGCCCCTTGCGTATATTGTATTCGAGCCAGCACCTGACAGAGAGGAGACCCACAGCATCTGTGGAGGGAGGAAGGGAGGGAAGAAGATGCGTGTGTGTGGATGGATGTTGAGTTGGGGCATGGGTGAGTAGAACCTTGTAAACTCCAGATTAGCCTACTACAGTCCAGGGCAGGGAGCGTCCCTAACAGAATACTGAAATCTTAAGTGGTTAGCTTTTGCTTGCTCTGGTAAAAGATGTTACTGTCACTCCAAGAGGAAGTGATGGCCTGAAGTCCTCTGCACCCTGCTCTTGTGCCTTAGCCTCTCTGCAGCCTGATTTCCCCAAGGTCACAGCTCCTTAGGGTTATGAGAGCTAGCAGATTTTAAGAAAGGGCCGTCTCCTGGGCTGAGTGGGGAAGGTGGCAAGCCCTTCTTAGTTCTGTCTTATTTTATTTTGGTTTCTTGAAATAGCTTTTAAAGAGGTGCCAAGATCCTCTGGGCTCTTCCAGAGAAGTGGGCCTGATTCCCCCAAGAGCTTATTTACCTGGAAGGTAGACAAGACCCTCTTCCTCTGGATCCCTGATCAAGTCTAACCCTTAAGTACACTTCCCTGCTTTTTTTGTTACCAGCTTGATAATGAAGAATTCTGTGTCAGGAAGAATTCTAGGATATTAAGAGGAATGCTCTGTCTTTGTTTAAGAGTTCAATCTTTGTAAAAACATGATGTTTTTCCCCAACATGAGCCTGAGCCATTCATGCCTAGGGAAAACTGCACCACCTGGTCTCCCCAGCCTCAGCCAGGTGCCAGCTTTCATGCTCCGAAAGTGACTGGAGACACTGGTTGGGGGCAGAAGATGCAAACAGTCCTTGGCAGCCACACTTTGAAAGTGGCAAACATTTCACCATTCTGTATGATTCAGAAGCACCAAGAGTCTGTGTACAGGAAGCACGGGTGAATGGAGGGCTATAGAGCCACAAGCAGCTGTTTGCTACAGACATTATCACGAGGAAGAGGCGTCTGAACTTCTGCTGATGCTTCATGAGCCCTGTTATCAAATGGCAAGTCCTAGGTGAGCTGTTTCCAGGTTCTCAGTACCTTGAACAAAGAATGGAGCAAGACACTTAGTAGGAATAACAAGAGGAAGATTTACAGAAAGCAGAAGCAAAAACATATTGTATAGGGTGGGAGCAGACTAGTGAGAAGAACTCACTGCACTGACAGGGGTAGGTGTTGGGACTCTTAAGGCCTGCGGATTATGAGAAGATCTGTAACTGGGGTGGACAGGAGCATGGCCCAGAAGAGTACCTAACACAGCCCACCTATTAGGCTGGGGACTTTCTGGCCATACTAGAGTTTTTAGGGGAAGTGTGGTATTCAAAGCCCACAGAGTAGGAGGTATTAAAACCATAATGCAGGGCCGGATATTTAGCTCAGTGGTTCTGGCACCTACCTCACAAGGGCAAGGTCCCGAATTCGATCCCCTGCAACCACATGCCACAGTGCCAAGCATGGAGGCTAACACCTGTAATCCTAGCACTCAGGAGGCAGAGGCAGGAGGATTGCTGAGTTCGAGGCTTGCCTGGGCTACATAGTGAGCTCAGGGCCAGCCTGAACTACAAAGCGAGGTCCTGTCTCAAAACAAATCAAACAAACAAAAAAACAACACAAATGAGGCAGCATGCAGACCAGGATTATGTACTTTGTGTTTCACACATGCTTGGGGTCTTTGGAGGGGACAGGGTGACCGTCATCTGTTGGTTTTCTGATATTTTTACACAGTTGTCCTTCCAGGTTTCTGCTCTATTGGGCAGTGTGAGTGTGATCTGTAATGGGCATTTGACAGGGAACTCATTGGAGAAACAGAGCTGTATCTTAACAGTGTAGTAGTGCTAACAGGCTACCCCAGACACGGTGACATTCAGAAGGGAAGATGCTCCAGGGAGAATGAAGTACTCTCAAGTGTCCCTTGGATCACTCCACTGAGGCCCACACCTTCCGCCCTGTGAGATGGGACATAGGCATGCAGGGTTCCTGGTACCTAGGAGTGGTGGCAGGGCACATCTTATTAAGTCATTCTCCCCAGGCTCACCTGGTGCTGTCTATACTGTCCTTGGACATGTCCTTGGCTGTGAAGCAAAGCCCTCCGTGGTGGGCAGAGCCTGTGCACATGGAGGCAGGCTATGCCAGGCTTCTCCACAACCCTGTCCACAGTCAGAGCATCCCTGTCACCTGGGTAACACTTCCTCTGCTTGCAGTAGAGCCAGTACCCCCAGGAACAGCCAGGCAGGCCAGGAGGTGGCAGACACAACTGATATCTCCAGCTTCCTGTCCCTGCCTTCCGCAGACCTGTGAGGGAGCTGGCGTTATTTTTATCTGGGGACACAGGCGTGGGAAGTATTTGTCAGCGTCATCTGGTAAACGCAGTTGAATTATCTGTGGTCCAAGGCACCCCCAAATAAGTAGCGTTAAACATGCTAAGCTGTTCACATTTAAAAATACAGTCAGACTGATGACAGATCATTTGTTCATGGTGCTGACATCACACCCTAAGCCCAGAGCCATCAATTTCAAAACTGGAGCTTTATTTTTACCCTCTTGGGCTTTGGGCTCATCACAAATAAGGGCTCCTGTCTTTTTGAAAATGTAATTCTGTGTCTGTCACCCATGTGGGGAAAAATGGTCACAGCCAATGGATTAAATGCAGGAGCAGGTGGTTTACGTTCAATATTGAACATATGTTGAGTCTGATGAAGTAGCTGCTGGGCATGCTAGTGCACGTCTTGTGCACCTCTCCATTTTGGGGTGCCCTCCGTGACAACTCCATGGTAGCTCCCTCCCTAGATGTGCTGCCCTACATTTCTCAAGTACCTCTGAGTCCTTCTGTGTCCATAGAAATTGTCTCGTGGATAAAGCAGCAGTGTGTGTCTTAGTCTGTTTTCTGTCATTTTGATAAAATACCACAAACTTATGAAAAAAATTACTTCGCACATAATTCGGGAAGGTAGTAGTTCAAGATCAAGTGGCAGAAAAAAAAAGATCAAGTGGCAGAATCTTGCAAGGGCCTCCCACTGCATCACAACATGGCAGAAGGGGATTTGGCTATCAGACTTGAATGTGAGTGTCAGACAGAACAAACTGCATTCGAACCATGGCAGTGTACAAGGTTGTCTCTCCAGGTAGTGCTTCTCCACCCAGGTGATGTGTCCCCAGTGGACACTGGGCAATGGCTGGCAGTATTTCTCTGGTCTCCACATTGGGATGAGAGCAAAAGCTCCCACTGGCTTTAAGTCAGTAGATACCCAATGTACTGGATAGCCTCCTATAGGAGAGAAGGATTTGGCTTCTAGTCTCAGTAGTGCCAAGATGGGGCAAGCCTGCCGTAATCATGAAGCAGATGGAGCCTCTAGAACCACCCAGCATGTGATCTGATAGGAGGTGCCTGGGTTGGAAGGCTGCAAGTAGAGAAGGTGAACAGTGCCAGCCATCAGTCTTGGACCATGTGGATCAGTTCAGAAAGCATCTATTGAGCCATTTACCTTATGCTAGGCCACAACCAAGCCAGATTTTAAGGGGCTGATAAGCAAGGTCACCCTCTGTCCATAAAGACAAACCACTCAGTTTTGTAGAACACTCTTAGTTCCCAAGGTGACTTGATAGCTATTGTAGCATTTAGTCTTTATAACATTCTATGGGCCTCGTGGGACAAGTATAATCAGCCCCATTTTGTAGCCAACCAGATTGAGGCCCAGACAGTTAACTTGCCCAAGGTCACAAATCCTCAAAATGACAGATCTCTTGGACTTTCCACTAGAGCATTTCCTAAAAAGGATAGCATATCCCTTTCCAGTTGCAGTGCTCCCTCCTCTCCTGGATCGTACTGGTGAAAAATCACTCGTTTCTTCAATCAACCTTAATATTAACAGAAAACTAAATAATAACACAATGAATGACTCATCTTAGGAGTCACCCTTTTCCCTAAGGAGCCTCTGTTACAGCCCTGAACCAGAATTCTTTTTTACACCTTCCCTGATGTTTTACCAAAACAAGACATAGATCTAGCAGGAACTCAGTCGCTAGTATAAGGACCAGAGAACACCTATCTCTCTGGTATCCAACAATATCTCCTCCCTGGGACAGTCAGGGCTCTAGGCCCCTGTCTTCATTCATTTATGTAATTAACTCATGCAACACATACTGAGAGCCTGGAGTATCTAAGAGGTTGGGTGTGTACTGGTAAAACAGACACTCTGCCCTTGCAGAGTTTGCAGTTCATGTGGAAGAGACAGCCACTGAACACATAGAGCAACAGGTGTGTGGTTTTAGGTTGTGCTGTGTAGCATAGTGAACAAGATGCAGTGATAGACAATAACAAGAGTTGAAGGGCTGTTCAGAAAAGACCAAGGCTGTTGGAGGAGACAGTAGGCTAAGGATGAACAGTGTGCGAACTGGCTTCTTGTGGGCCAGAGGAACACAGGTCCTGGTTAGAGAAGCTTGATGAGGTGAGAAAGGAGCACCTCAGGACATATGGAAACAAGATAGGTTTTTATTGCCCAACTTACCAGTATCTCACAACAGCATGCCCATCATCAAAAATATCCTGAAGGCCTTCCTTCAGATCAGTTCAATAAAATTCCCAAGTGGCTGCTATATACCCAGCTCTGTTCTACCGGATACCTGAGAGGATACCCAAGAGGCTTACAGTCCAGCCAAAGCCATAAAATGGGCATGCAGAATGAGTGCTAGCCAGAATGTCAGCATGCAGAGGGATTCTGCCCAGCCCTGGCTCGTGTCTCTTCCCTCCATCATGAGTTACCTATGTCAGTAATCACCTACTGTTCTCCATCCTCTGCAGAGACCTCCCCTCTGGCCAGTACTGAGAGATAGCCAGGCTGTCCTAGCTCTGCTGGCGGGATGGCTTGCACACATCTCGTGTCCTTGGGCCTCAGCTTGGGAGGGCTGGGGAAGCAGGGAACAGACATTGGATGAGTTCTTCCCTGGCTAGGAGGTTTTCATGCTCCCCGTGTTTGGCCCTGTTACTGTCTAGGTGAGGCCTGTGAGATGAGTAGTTTTGTGGTTTGCTGTCTCTTATTAAATGTTACGACTTAAATGTCCTCATGGGAGTGGGTCCAAGGAGCCACTATCTGACTTACAAGCTCATGAACTCTATTTTGACACACCAGTGGCGTTCATGCACTTTTAGCAGCAGAGTTATTCTCCCAAGCTCACTCTCGAATTTATCTCCCTCCATGTGAAAGATCCAGCAAGGCCCTCTGCCTGGGATTTGGGAGCTCTGGGTCTGCCTACCCGACTGCTCCTCACTCATCTCTACTGGTGGCTCAAGCTCCACGGGAACCAAACAAGGATCCCATCTGGTCTTTGAACTAGAGCTGACACCTCATTATGGGAGCCTGAGCGCCTCTTTCAGGCCAGCCTCACCTCTGCTGGGATAGACAGAACACACATCACCAAGTCCAGCTGGGCAGGACCAAACAGAAAGGCCTGCTGTGTTCAACAGAGAACCCTTCTCAGATCCAGCCGATGTAAACAGCGTCTGTCCCGCACTCACATCCTTATCTCTGTCGTCTTCCAGTTTCCAGAGGCAGGACACAGCCAGCATCCTCAGTTCACAGAGGTACATGATGGCCTCCCCAGTTTGCTGGACTTTGTGTCCCTCTCTTCCATCCCAGCTGTCCCTCTGTGTGCCTCACCCACGCCTGTTGCTTAATAGTCCCCCAAGAAACATTTTGGATTATGGCTTGATAAAAGGTTAGCACAGGGCCAGAGATTTAGCTCAGTGGTTCCAGCGCCTGCCTCGCAAGCACAAGGTCCTGAGTTTGATCCCAGTAACCACATAGAATGCTGGGCGTGGTGACTCACACCCACCAGCAATCAATACCACATACCACAGTGCCAGGGCGTGGTGGCTCACACCTGTCATCCCAGCACTCAGGAGGCAGAGGCAGGAGGATTGCTGAGTTGGAGGCTTGCCTGGGCTATATAGTGAGCTCAGGGCCAGCCTGAACTACAAAGTGAGACCCTGTCTCAAAAAAAAATAGTTAGCACAAGTTTTGAAGGCTTCATCTGTAGCTAAGGTCAAAGCTAGGGATGGATTTAGGCTTCAGGCTGAGTGATTCTAGAACCCCCACGTATAGACCAGATCTTTTGGTGAGTATTTCAAGGGTTTTCTCAAATTCTATAAATAGTTTAATAATAGCTGCATTTTTTTTTCTTTTTGAGACAAGGTCCTTCTTTGTAGTTCAGGCTGGTGCTGAGCTCACTATGTAGCCCAGACAAACCTCGAACTCAGCAATCCTCCTGCCTCTGCCTCCTGAGTGCTAGGATTACAGGTGTGAGCTACCACGCCTGTCATTGTGGTGTATGGTACTGATTGCTGGTGGGTGTGAGTCACAATGCCCGGTATTGTTGTGTTACTGGGGATCAAACCAGGGACCTTGTGCCTGCAGAACCACTGAGCTAAATCTCCAGCCCATAATCATCTATTTTTTTTTGAGACAGGGTCTCACTTTGTAGTTTAGGCTGGCCCTGAGCTCACTATGTAGCCCAGGCAAGCCTCCTGCCTCTGCCTCCCGAGTACTGGGATTATAGGCGTGAGTCACCACGCCCGGCACTGTGGTATGTGGTATTGATTGCTGGTGGGCGTGAGTCACCATACCCAACATTGTATGTGGTTACCGAGATCGAACTCAGGACCTTGCACTTGCGAGGCAGGCGCCGGAACCACTGAGCTAAATCGCCAGCCCATAATCATCTATTTTTAACACCAGCCTTCTGGACAATTTCAGCACCTATTTAGCTGCTCATTGAATGTAGGATTCCTAAAGCCATTCAGCTTCTAATGACTTCCAGAGCATGGCCTGGCCTAGAAGCAGGGTCCCAGAGAACAGTTCTTCCTGGATTTGGGGAACACACTTTGTGATAGAACCTGATCTGGGCAGGACTTGGGGACCATACTCTAGGAAGCTCCAAAGGCACACCCTCAGCAAGAAAGCCGGGTGTCAGCTGTTACCTTTCAGTCTCTCCCATTGCAGAGCAGGGACATGGAACTCTTGGCTGTGTAGGGAGGATTTCCATGTCTCTTTATCACCCCACTACCTCAATAAGTGATGTGAATTAAGTGGTCTTTTTCCATCTTACAGGTGGGAATCTAGAGGCAAAGACTGACTGGGCCCAACTGTCACACTCTGTCTTTCCATCTTCCAGATGGACACACAGAGGCACGTGCATCAGTTAGCTAGCCTTGTTGCCTTTATTTTGCAAGTGGCCTGTCTCATGCTGAGGCCCTGTCACGCACCCCCTCCCTGTCCCCACAGAGAGCTCTCTGTAATGTCTGATACTCACCTGTGCTGGGCTGGCCCTGGGAAATACTTGTCTCCAAGCCTTTGGCCGCTCTCCTAGCAGGGTGGAGGGCAGCACTTCTGATCCTATGGGGACAGTAGCCTGACCCTCTTCTGAGGTTTCTGGAAGAAAAAGCAGGGCTGAGCCAGGTGCCCATCATTCTGTGTAAAGGCCTTTTCCAACAGGACACCTCATGGGGGTAGAAAGGGCACAAGCACAGAATCAGAGGTCAGGGGAGTGGCCCTGCCAGCCTCAGGAGCTAGCCAGACCAAGGTCCCCTGTGAAATGCTGTATATGTGTGGGAAGGGCACTGTATGAATGTGTGGTGGGACAGCCCACAGACACTAGGCTGGCAGCAGATCATTCAAGGCTGCCGGGGCTTTGACTCTCTTGGGCTGCCCTCAGGTGTATAGATATCTAGCCCCATGCCCCAGCACTGACTAGTTGCCCCCATCTCTTTCCTGAAGCCAAGTCTGGTGGCACCTTGCAGTGAGAACTTCCTGTTCATCCACGGAATCCCTCAACTGTCAGACAGTCCAGCCCTGCCTTCCTGCACCACTGACAGAAAAACTTCCACCCCTTATGAGGGCTTCTCAAGGCCACAGCCACACAGGCGCTGGCTCCCCTTGGCTGAGAATGAGGCTTCACGCCTGCGTAAGTGTGAGACAGAATTCCCACTGAATCAGCCTGACTTCTCAGCTTCTCCCACTGCACCCAGCACCGCTCCCCCACCCTCCTACAGATCAGCAGGGCTGAGCTTACCTGACCTGATTTTGCCAACAGAAATAGTCTGGGTGCTCACAGCCTGAAAAGCTTGGGAAACATCCCCAGAATGATCTAGATTCAACTAGAAGTGCCTTATGGCAATTCCCAGCCCCAGTGTGCACCCTTTACCTGGAGCCAAGTGCCGGCATCCCCTACCCCAGTGTCATAAGCCATCAATCGCAGAAATGACTCTAATAGTTTTTTTTTAATTAATAATAGTTAAAGGGGGCTGGAGATTTAGTTCAGTGGTTCCAGCGCCTGCCTCGCAAGCACAAGGTCCTGAGTTCGATCCTGGTAACCACATACAATGCTGGGCATGGTGACTCACTCCCACCAGCAATCAATACGACATACCACAGTGCCGGGCGTGGTGGCTCACGCCTGTAATCCCAGCACTCAGGAGGCAGATACTGGAGGATTGCTGAGTTCAAGGCTTGCCTGGGCTACATAGTGAGCTCAGGGCCAGCCTGAACTACAAAGTGAGACCCTGTCTCAAAAAATAATAATAATAATAATAATAGTTAAAGGACCAGCACTTGAGGCATAATATTTGTGTCTATTGAACACAATCAATTCAAGGTCAACCTTACAGTGTACTCTGTCTTCAGTCTTTTGGGTGGGACACAAAAGCCAGCAATTACACCAGCACCGGGGAATTTGGCATAGTGCTCTGGAGTTTTGGACACCAGTGACAGCCACCTGGTGGTCCCAGGTGAGTCTCTACTCACAGTAGACAGCTGTTATCTCTTGGTCTACAGATCTACAGGACCCACCTGCCCCAGTCACAGAAGAGTCATTTGACTAGGCCTGGCCAAACTGGGAACCCCATCTTCATATCAGCCACAATTCTCTGAGATCTGAAGCTTGGACATTTAGAGGGGCCATCTGCCTTTAGGCTTGTCGGCTCATGAGCCTTTATGACAGACTAAGAACTGCTGACAGCAATCTTTGCCATGGCAAAAGGGGACTCTGTCTGTGGTGGGAAAGAAGGGAGATCAACATATAAATCAAAGCCCAGATAGGCAGAGGCAGTAAGAAGGAGAACCAGTCCAGGATCTTTGAGCCCTGTGAACCCCATGACTATGTTCTTGGGCCCTCATCATATAAGCCTATTTGGGCTTTGTGTGCCTAGGCTGATTGGAGAATGTTCTGTTACTGGCAAAGAATCTGTCTGGGGACAGAGCAGACTGAAACACTGAAGTGACCAGGAACTGGCACTGATTTGTGGGTGTCTGGATCATAGGCCAGGAAGGCCAGGGATATTCGGGGAAAGGTCTGAGCCTCCACTGAGAAAGGACATGCCCAAACCCAGGCAGTGGCTCAGAGCCCAGTAGACATCAGAACTCGAGGCAAGAAACCAGTCCCAGAGCAGAAGCCACTGTCCCATGCCGATGTGGTCCTCCGGGGCACACCTTCTCCCAGACACAGCCAGGAACCACAGAGGACAACCAGAACAGCTGTACACAGTGATCCGTAGGTCAGATATAGAGTCAAGGTGAAGTACAGCCCCCAAGGCCAGGCCTCAGCACAGCAGGACTGAACCAAGACTGGTGTCACAGCCCAGAGAGGCCTGTGCTGCCCAGCTGTGAGTGCATAGCAGCAGGCATGTCTCATGGCTGCCAGAAGGAGGCGGCACCCAGGTCTGAGGCAGGCCTCGGTGGACACAGTAATTCAGGAGACAACTATCAGGAGGTCCCTCTGCCACTTAATAAACACCTACTGTGCACCAGATTCATGGCATGTGACCCATGAAAGCCAGTAAGGTCTGCCCAACTGGTCAGACTGATGCCAAGTCCCAGGCAGTCCTCCCCATGCTGCTGTGACTGGTATATGAGAGGCAGGACCCTGGCCAGATTTCACTTCTCCCTTTTTTCTCTCCTCCTCTCCCCACACACTGCAGGAAGCACAGCCCCCAGCCCCAGTCCACCCTCCTCTGCTCTGCAGCTCCTCCCCCCCCCTGCAGGGCCCCAGGACCCATCATTCCATCCCACAGGAGTACGCTTCGGTTCGTGGATCCCAAATCACAGGAACCAATTTCCCTGAATCCTTTTTCATAAGGATTCTGTGCTGTGCTGTTTTTATGTGGCCCAGAAATCCCAGGTAAGGCTAGATATGGGACACTCGGGTTCTCTTTAGGACAGGAGTGACCTGATATGATAGTGTCCGTGGGTCCATGCAGTGAGGTTTGGGCAGTCCTCCCACCCCACCTCCCCACTGGTGCCAACAGTGCCAAGAAAGGGCTGTGCTGCCAAATTTGAGGCAGAGGATCCTGAGCTCCTCCCAAATGAAAACGACTCTGGCGGGACAGGAACCTTGCAGGAACTCAGGGCTGCTTCCTACTCACAGCCATGGGGACGGCAGCAGGCCCTGGACTGGACAAGAGAGTCACGAATAAGCAGACGTGGAGTGAGAGGGAGCATGGAAGAATGCGTGAAGATGGCAATCACGTAGCCTTGGTGTGCAGCCCAGAGAGGGCAGTATGGCTGAAGGGGTGACTCAGGCTGGCAAGGAGCTAGATTAACCACAAGTGATTCCCCACTAAACCCCCCAAGGGCAGCTCTGTGGAATGGTCAGGCTGGACTTGAAGCAACCCTGAGAAGGGACCAAAAAAATCCCAGATAAGGGCTGGAGATTTAGCTCAGTGGTTTTGGTGCCTGCCCCACAAGCACAAGGTCCTGAGTTCGATTCTGATAACCACATACAATGCTGGGCGTGGAGACTCATGCCCACCAGCCATCAATACCACATACTACAGTGCCGAGCGTGGTGGCTCACGCCTGTCATCCCAGCACTCGGGAGGCAGAGGCAGGAGGATTGCTGAGTTCCAGGCTTACCTGGGCTACATAGTGAGCTCAGGGCCAACCTGAACTACAAAGCGAGACCCTGTCTCAAAAAAAAAAAAAAAAAATCCCAGATAAGCCAAGGCCTCACTCTGTGGCAAAAATGTTGCCCACAAAACTAAGACCTGATTACTGTATAAATTCCCCAATGTTGAGTGTGATTGTGAACTGTATATAAAATGTACCAATAAAGAATTCAGTTTAAGAAAAATAAATAAGACCTGCTAGGAGCCAGTCCTGGAGCAGAGACCAGGGCTGGCACACAGATGGAAGAAGCAGCCATCTGGGAAGTGGAGTAACAGGCGCAAATAAAAGGTGTATTGGGTAAACACTCTCTGCTCTTACGTCTCACCTTAAAAAAGAAGGGCCGCAGCCTGGGACTCTTAAAGAAGAGTTGTCTGACCATTGATCATGAGTGATGCACCCACCCAGCCCTGCAACAGGGGCTCACCTACTGTGAGCCAGGTCCCCTCCTAGGACGCGGGAACGGACAAGACAGACAAGATTCCTGCCCTTAGGAAGTTCCTCGCCTCCGAGAGTCAGATCACCGATAAATCCAGTACCCAGTATCAGGTGATCAGGGGAGGAGGTGAGTGAAGAGGAAGGAGCCAGAGGCTGCTAGTATAGAGGGGTGTGCAGGAAGAGTTGTGAGGGGCTATTGGAGCAGGACCCTAAAGAAAGAGAAAGCTTGAACCAAATATGCAAGCCTCTTTGATTTGAAAATTACTGCCTTGTTTCTAAAATTAAGAATTATTTAATTCCATTCAATATTTCTTGTAAGTACCCCCAACCAGTTGTGCAGAAGAATGCCTGGGATCCACTGCCGCAGGATTGGCTTCTCTTACATCCATCCCAGCTTCTCAAGGAAAAAGAAGTTTCCTGCCAGCAGTAACTAAAGTGCACTTTCTTTTCCACCGCCCCCTCCAC
>PVIC010043612.1:0-15351 GCA_004025085.1 Thryonomys swinderianus
AAAAAAAAAAAAAAAAAAAAAAAAAAAAAAAAAAAAAAAAAAAAAAAAAAAAAAAAAAAAAAAAAAAAAAAAAAAAAAAAAAAAAAAAAAAAAAAAAAAAAAAAAAAAAAAAAAAAAAAAAAAAAAAAAAAAAAAAAAAAAAAAAAAAAAAAAAAAAAAAAAAAAAAAAAGAATAAAAGAGCCAAAACTGAAAACACAGGAAATAATAAAGGAAGAAATTAGGAAATTATGAACAATTGAAATGAACAAGCAGTCGGAACAGAGAAAGGGGCAATGGTAGAATGAATAAAACTGAAAATATTTATATGTTCTGTAAGTGGCAAAGATCAAGGGTCTCGGGTAGAGGAAGTCATTCTCAACCAAGGAAGATTCACCAGGGCCAGCTCAAAACATTACAGTATTAGTGGCTGCTGGTGTGCAGTTTTAGAAGAAGTGCCAAAGCAACAAATACATCAAAAAATGTTCAACACTGCTGGCCATTAGAAAAATGCAAATTAAAACAACATGGAATATTATTACTCTGCCAAAAAGAAAGATAAATCATTTATAGGAAGATGAGTGCACCTTGAGACCATATTGTTAAGTGAAATAAATCATACATTCTTAAATATCATATGTACATACTAAGAGCACAGAACTTAAGTTTCTCACAGAACTTGGGTTTCTCTTTTATGCAAAACCCAAGATAGAATAAAGAGCAAAATAAAAGACAATAGGAAGTAGAGAGATAAGTCTTTTGCAAAAAGACAGAGGATTAAGAGGTGGAAAGAAGGAGAAGGGAGTGGAGGGGAAGTGAAGAAAAAAAACTGAAATGTGTTGCGTACATGTATCAACTTCCCAGGAGGAATGTGACTATTATTTACAGTAAACATATATCCATAAAAAAATAAATATTGAGGGTCTGAGGGTTAGCTCAGTGGTTCTGGCGCCTGCCTCACAAGCGCAAGGTCCTGGGTTCGATCCCCGGTAACCACATACAATGCTGGGCGTGCAGACTCACGCCCACCAGCAATGAATACCACATACCACAGTGCCGGGCATGGTGGTTCATGCCTGTAATCCCAGCACTCGGGAGGCAGAGACAGGAGGATTGCTGAGGCTTGCCTGGATTACATAGTGAGCTCAGAGCCAGCCTGAACTACAAAGCGAGACCCTGTCTCAATAAATAAATAAATAAATAAATATTGAGCTGGGAATTTAGCTCATGTGGTACCATGCCAACCTTGAATACACAAGGGCCCGAGTTTAATCCCCGGTACCACAAAAAAATTTTTTTAATAAAATAAAAAATAAAAATAAATAAAAATTGATCAGAAATCAAAAAAGAATCAAAGCCCAATCTAGACACAAGAGGGCCTGGGATTTAGCTCAAGTGGTACTGCACCTACCTTGGAAGCAAAAGGGCCCGGGTTCAATCGCTGGTACTGCAAAAAACAAAAAACAAAACAACCCTCAATCTAGACACAAGAATCATGTATTAGTAATAGCTGCCATGGATACAGAACAGAGAGCATTGTCATGAAACAAATATTTAACATTCCTATTCTCAGGCAGAGGAAACATAAAACGCACTGGGCTTTAAAGATTACGTAGAATGTGTTTCCACTTTTTGAAATTCGAGAACAGGAAAAACTAACTTTTGTTACTAGAAGTCAAAATACTGGTCCCTTCTGTGTGGGAGTGTGTATTTGAACAGGAAATAGTGTGGGAGAGTCTTCTAGAGCGTGGAAAGTTTACTAGATCTGAATGTAAGCTGTAATTACTGTTGTGAATATGTATGTGCTTATCTATTGTATTGGACACTTAAGTTCTGTGCTCTTAGTATGTACATGTTATTGGTCAAAAATGAAAACAAGTTAGTACGTATTTATGGAATGATAAGTAGATGATAGGTGAGGACAAAAGAAAAAAGATTAGCAGATGACCAAGAGGTACAAGTAAAAGAGGTAGAACCAGAATAGGTTGCAAAGGGCTTTGGGAGTCATATTAAAGAACTTGAACTTGACCCTTCAGGTTATGTTGAAGAATATTTAGAGTTTAGAAGTAGAAGTATGTGCTCATACCTGTGTCTTGGAAACTAAACTCTGGGGAACATGCAGAATCTGCTTTAGAGAGAAAGAGGTGGAGAATAGATTCTTTGATCCAGTTAGGATCTCAGGCTAAAGAGATATAAATTTTATATCCATACTTGGAATTCATGAAAGAAAAGAGAATTCAACAGTTTTCTATGAAAACATTTGGTGTTGGGCTGGAGATTTAGCTCAGTGGTTCCAGTGCCTGCCTTGCAAGCACAAGGTCCTGAGTTCGATCCCCTGTAACCACAATACCACATACCACAGTGCTGGGTGTGGTGGCTCACACCTGTAATCCCAGCACTCGGGAGGCAGAGACAGGAGGATTGCTGAGTTTGAGGCTTGCCTGGGCTACATAGTGAGCTCAGGGCCAGCCTGAACTACAAAGTGAGACCCTATCTCAAAAAAAAATTTGGTGAGTGATTGCAATTCAAATTTTATTAGTTTTTTATTAGACAGGCATGATGGGACACATCTATAATCCCAGCATTCTGGAGGCTGAGGCAGGACTTTGAGGCCAATCTTGGCTATCTAGCAACTTCAAGCCTAGCCTGGACTACCATAGCAAGATGCTATCTCAAAATATACCTGCTATAACCACATTGCAAAATTTCAAACCTATGGAATAATGATATCAAGCACCCATACCCACACCATAGTACTGTTACTGGTAACATTTTGGTACTGAATTTTCTATTAGTCCTTTTTTATTTTTAAAAAACAGCTGTCCAAGAGGAGGCAGCTGGCCTATACTGATGGGAGAGTATCATGGGTTAAATTAGATCTGGAGAAGCATAACCAAAAGTAATTACTAAGCATGTTTTGGCAGGAGCAGGGCATAATCTAAAGAAAAACCAGTAGGCAAGGCCAAGGAATTAGCTCAGTGGGTCCGGCGTGTGCCACCATGCCCAGCTAAAATGAAACTTTCTTAAGTATTATTCTCTCTGCCTCTGTCTCTCTCATTTGGTGGTACTTAGGAATGAACCTCAGGCCTTATGCTTGCTATGCAAGTGTTCCAATATTGAGACACAAGTCCACCCAAGCCATCCTCCCCATCTCTTTTTCAAAATGCCTTTTAAGGACTGGAGATTTAGCTCAGTGGTTCCAGCACCTCCTAGAAAGCACAATGTCCCTGGTTCAAACCCTGGTAACCACCACATACAACAATACAGGGTATAGTAGCTCACACCTGTAATCCCAGCACTCAGGAGGCAGAGGCAGGAGGATTGCTGAGTTTGAGGCTACCTGAGCTACATGGTGAGCTCAGGGCCAGCCTGAACTACAAAGTGAGACCCTGTCTAAAAAAAATAAAAAATAAAAAAATATTTAAAAATTATAAATGTAGTTTTAACATCTGAAAATATTGCATTAAGAAAAAGTGCTGCAGTTTGCTTAATCAGTTCCTTATCATTGGGTATTTAAATTAGTTCTAATTTTTGCTCTTATAAGTAATACATAAAGCCCTATAAGGTTATTTCTTCAAAGAAAATTTTCAGATATGGAATTTTGGTATTAAGACGGTGGAAATTTAAGTTTCTGGATTTGTTCTTATCAGTTTGTTCTTTAAAAGGGTTTGTACTAAATTCCACTTACACCATTATGGGAAAAGAAAACCAACTGAACATTTTCAAGCTTCAAAAATGATGTTTCTCAGAATCACTGGGCAAAGATTATGGCACCTATGGAGATACTTTTCTTAGAGAAACACCGTCCGCTAATATGAAGGCACAGATCCCAGACGTGGTGTTGCCACATCTTATTTACCCTGAGGTCCCTAAGAACTGTGATAAATGTGCCTTTTAGACATGAGTAGTCCCACCCCACAAGCCGATGGTACTTTAGAGAGAATGGTCCTTAAACTTAAACATCAACAAAGCATCTTGCTTGGGCCTCCGAGTTCCCCCGTAGTTATGACTCACAACCACTTGCAGCTTTGGAAAGAAACTCTCCAGGGAATTGCTGAATGTGGCGCCAGTTCTGGAAGAAGATATATGCAGTCCTCAACTTTCCTTGTTTGGAGCAGCCTTGATTCAGTTCCAGAATACATTCCCCAGCCTTGATCTCTCCCCACACTCGGGGCCCTCCCGATGTCCACAGTCTGGAGAGAACCCTCAAACTTCTCTCCACCTCTCCTGCTCAGGCACAGGTGCTCCCTACAGCTCCCCTACCTCAGGCTCACTGTCTGCTGTTCTTCTCCTTCCTCTCTTTTCTCACCCTCCTTTCCTCAGCTGTCCCTCTCTGTGTGCTGTGTCCTCCTGAGACTGTCCTTCAAGTTTCTAAGCTTCCCTCTTAACATCATTCTCTTTCTTCTCCACTCCTGCTCCCCGAGTCTTTGTGTAATTTCTCTCCCCACTTTCTCTCTTGCTCTCCATCTTTCCTTCTGGTTCTCTTAAAGTGTCAGTCATTTCTCCTTCTACAAAGGACACACAACTGCCCTTCCCTAGGTGCAGCCTGCCTCTTTCTGTCTCTGTCTCTGTCTCTGTCTCTGTCTCTGTCTCTGTCTCTGTCTCTCTCTTTCTCTCTTCCCCCAAACTTCCCCTCTCCCCTGGGTCTTTCTGCTCTCTTCAAATGTCAAACATTCCATTCTTGATTTTTCAGGAGTTTCTCTCTGCCTCTTTTACACTAAAGATAGCTTTTTTATGCATCCTGTTACCAAGGAATACACTTAGAAAAGTACTGTTTTCTTCTAAATCTATCCAAGATTTCCTCTGGTATTTATCTTCATCATATATGTGCCCCAAGCCACTTATATTACTTTTCTTTCTATCCAAACATGACAGTACAGCTTTACTATAGTCACAACAGGATCTTGGGGCTGCCCTCAAAAATCTGGGACCCATGCCGGGCGTGGTGGCTCACGCCTGTAATCCCAGCACTCGGGAGGCAGAGACAGGAGGATGGCTGAGTTTGAGGCTTGCCTGGGCTACATAGTGAGGTCAGAGCTAGCCTGAACTACAAAGCGAGACCCCTGTCTCAAAAAAAAAATCTGGGACCTAATGTTGCTCTAAATTCCACCTACCCAGAATCACCAGTTTGCAAGACAGAACCCTGAACATACTCAGCATGGCTAGGAAATCTGTGTTCTGCATCTTTTACTCACACTAAAAAAGAAAAATTCCTTTCTTTTCCCACCTCTAGCAATGAGAATTTTGACTTGAGGTTGCCTTCTATAGGTCCTACATAGAGGGATTATTTACTGGAGACTTTGTAAAACTCACAAAAATAATTCACTAAGTTTGACCCCATGCTCTGAAGTCAGAGTACACAGTGTACGAATGACCTAGCCATAAACCTGAATAAGGATCTCTGAAGATGTTTCAGTCCTTTCTGTGTCAAATTTCCAGCTCTCCTCCCAAAAAGTTAGAGAAAACTCTTAACCAATGTGAATTCTTCTGGTCGGATTTAAACCTTCCTTCTTGTACTAAATTCTGTTGATTCTCTCCCGCCCAGGCCCTTTATCTAAATCTCCACAATTGGACTTGCTCAAGGTTCATTTTAAGTACAGTCTTAATCATATTCTGAGGAAGTTGCTTCCTCCAATGAGTCTGAAAAACTTCCCCTTCTTATTTTTTATTGCTCCCTGAAATGACAATTTTCTTTGTGAATTAATATGGCTCTACTCAGCAGCAGATAATCCTAATTCTCTTTGTCATGTGCTTTCTACCCACTTTTGTAAAGTGAAGAAAAGTGAAGGAAATATTTGAAACTATTGTGTTTCCAGAGAAGAGAAACTTGCTGATCAGAGTATCCTACCTTAAAATGGACCTCCAGAAAAGCATACAGGCCTGAGATATCCAGTGTAATGCAATGAATGTCCACTCTGTCCCTATTCCTTTTTGCTGGCTGCAGCAGCTGGCAGGAGTCAGAGCAGAGGAGCATTTGTAAGCATTGTGTGCTCAGTCTTTACAAGACTACACATGTTGTGGAGCGTTTGCACTCTTTTCCCAGAAGTGACTTTGAACTTTGATTTTTTTTTTTTTGAGACAGGGTCTCGTTTTGTAGTTCAGGCTGGCCCTGAACTCACTATGTAGCCCAGGCAAGCCTGGAACTCACAGAAATCCTCCTGCCTCTACCTCCTGAGTGCTGGGATTACAAGCATGAGCCATCATGCCCAGTTTTGTGGTATGTGGTTACTGGGGATAAAACTCACAACCCTGTGCTTGCAAGGCGGATGCTGGAACCACTGAGCAAAATCCCTGGCCCTGAACTCTGATTTTTACATGCAGTTTCAAGTGTGGATATATAGTTTCAATGCCTAGAACAGATGAAAACAAGAGATACTCTATGGAGCGAAAGGTGGGGACTGGGGAGGTAGGATAACATAATGGTTAGAAGCTCATACAGCTGGGCATGGTGGCCCAAACCTGTAATCTCAACACTGGGAGCCTGAGGCAAGAGGATCATCAAGTTCAAGGCCAGCCTGGGCTACATAGTGGGTTCAAAATCAGCCTGAACTACATAGTGAGACTTGTCTGATAGAGAGAGGGAGGGAGGGAGAGAGAGAAAGAGAGATAGGGAGAAAGAGGGAGAAAGAGAGAAGGACAGGGATAAAGAGAGAGAGGGAGAGAGCACATACAGTAATTTTTTTTTCTTTTTTTTTTTTTGCTTTTTGGAGACAGGGTCTTGCTTTGTAGTTCAGGCTAGCCCTGAGGTTACTATGGTGCCCAGGCAAGCCGCCGCGAACTCAGCAATCCTCCCGTCTCTGCCTCCCGAGTGCTGGGATTACAGGCATGAGCCACCACGCCCAGCATTATATGTGGTAACCGGGGATCGAACTCAGGTCCTTACGCTTGCGAGGCAGGCGCCGGAACCACTGAGCTAACCCTCCGGCCCATACAGTAATTTTTTAGACCAATTGCAAATTTGAATTGATGTATGGCAATTTTCTAGCTGTGTGAATTTGAATAAGGTTCTTACCCTTTTTTGCCTCAGTTTATTTCATCTATAAAAATAATAACTATCTATTTCACATATTTAACAGGACCTAGTTCACACAGGGAATAGCAACTATTTCACAAATTGCCATAAAAAATAAATGAGCTAGCATATATAGAAAACTTGGAATTCTAATTGTTCTTTGAGTATTAACTGGGGGAGCACATTGGTAACTAGTGCTGAGACACAGCAAAGAAGAAAACAATAAAAATCTACAAAACAAGGCCCAGGGATAGATAGCTCAGTGGTAGAGTCTGAAGAGCATGTATGAAACCACACACACACATACACGCCACACAGCTATGAGAACAAAACAATCTAAGCCCCATCTATGTGAGATAAAGGTGCCTTAATGTCTCAGGAATTTTGTCATAGTGTACCCCCCATACCAACAAAACAAAACAAGTAAAAACCAAAAGCTGACAGTTTGGTTTATCAAGTAGCTAAGTTTCCTTAGTCAGCATTTACATACTAGGAGTTTATGAGTCATTTAAATTAACATATATTTTATACTTAAATATAATTATTCCTTAATGGGATTATCTATGTACCTGTTGGGCAATTCACATCTTTAACTTTGGAATCAGATGGTGATGATTGGTTGTTTGGGGGTGTTTTGTTTTGTTTTGTTTTATTGAGACTTGGTCACTGTTAGTTCAGGTCTTGAACTCACTAAAAGCCCAGGCTGGCCTTGAACTCACAGGAATTCTCCTGCTTTAGCCTCTCAGGTGTTGGAATTACAAGTATGCTCCACCACATCTGTTTGTTACCATGTTCTTTTGTTTGTTTGTTTTTGAGACAGGGTCTCCATTTGTAGTTCAGGCTGGCCCTGAGCTCACCATGTAGCCTAGGCAAGCCTCAAATTGAAGCAATCCTCCTGCCTCTGCCTCTCGAGTGCTGGGATGACAGGCATGAGCCACCACGCCTGCAATTGTGGTGTGTGGTACTGATTGCTGATGGGCATGACTCACCACACCCTGTTTTGTTGTTTGTGGTTATCAGGGATCAACCAGGGATTTTGCGCTTGCTAGGCAGGCGTCAGAACCAGAGAGCCAATTCCCCAGCCCTGTTACCGGCCCTGTTACTGAGTTTTTGAGACAAGGTCTCAATATGCAGTGCAGGCCTTGATCCCATGATGATCTTCCTGCTGGAATTATAGGCATGTGCTCCCAATTAGATTTTTTTTCTTGTTTCTGTTTGTTTTGAGACAGGGTCTTGCTATATAGTTCATTCTGGGCTTGAATTCACTATGTAGCCCAGGCTTGCCTCAAACTCACAGCAATCCTCCTGCCTCAGGCTTCTGATGGAATCAGATTTTATATATCATACTTATTTCTTGTTTCACATAGATTTTTCTTGTACTTGTTTTTTATCACAGCAACCTCTGAAAACAAAATTTCACAAAAACATGGTTTCCAGACGCATTCAGTAGCATCTAATATTGACAACTTGGGCTCAAGTTTATGTAGTATCAGAGAGATAGTGAATTTCACTCTCTTTCTTTTAACATTCAAAAATATCCTATAGTGGGCCAGAGATTTACCTCAGTGGTTCCATCGCTGGCCTAGCAAGCATAGGGCAAGCATGGTGATTCACACCCACCAACACTCAGTACCACATACCACAAAACTGGGTGTGGTGGCTCATGTTTGTAATCCCAGTACTCAGGAGAGAGAGGCAGGAGGATTACTGTGAGTTCAAGGCTTGCCTGGGCTGCATAATGAGCTCAGGGCTAGCCTGAACTCCAAAGCAAGACCCTGTCTCAAAAAACTAAAAACTGGGGCAAGAGATTTAGCTCAGTGGTTCCAGCACTTGCTTTGCAAGTGCAAGACCCTGAGTTTGATCCTGGTAACCACATACAATGCTAAGCATGGTGACTCACACCCAGCAGCCATCAATACCACATACCACAATGCCGGGTGTGGTGGCTCATGTTTGTAATCCCAGCATTTGGGAGGCAGAGACAGAAGGATTGCTGATTTCCAGGCTTGCCTGGGTTACATAGTGAGCTCAGGGCCAGTTTGAACTACAAAGCAAGACCCTGTCTCAAAAAAAAAAAACCCTAAAAACTAAATTATTAAAATTATATATATAATTAATATATATAAGTAATTTATATATATATATATATATATATGCGCTCTTTTAACCATTCTAAATACATGCAACTACTATGCTAAATAGTCTGGCCTCATCCTATGTTCAGATAATGAAGAACAGAAACTCTGAAGTCACATAGATTTGGACTCAAATTTACACTCATTGTTTTCTATGATAGCGAACAAGTCTCTCAGTCCTTCTGATCACCTTCTCATCCCTAAAATTTGGTTAGTAATTATCTTTCTAAGTTCTTTTGGAAAGTAAAAAGAATAACATAGAAGTGCCTAGTACAGGTCCCAGAACATAACAGGTACTCAAGAGCCCTTTGCTAGTTTCTGTCTCTCTCTCCCTCCCCGTGCATTCCCCTTCTCCCCCTCCCCTTGCTATGTTGCCCAGGCTGGCCTCAGACTCCTGGTCCCAGGAGTCCTCCTTGTTTGGCCTCCATAAGTAGTTGGGATTCCAGGTGTGTGTCCCCGTAGCAGGCTCTCTCGCTATTTTCTACACATGCTTAGGCTTTGTGTCTCTCTAGGCCTCTGCAGCATGGTGCTTCCTTGGCCTGATAACACTCCTGCTTTTCTCCACTGCCAGACTGTTCCTTCTGCATCACCCACATTAAATGCATCTCCCCTCTGAGGCCTCCCTTGGCTTTTTTGGCAAGTATGAGTCACTTCCTGTTGCTGGATTCTATAGCAGTTACTGAATATCACCTCACTTGATGGCATTGTTACCATTTCTTACTTTCGAGTGTTCTCCTTCGCCAGATTTCATGGTCCTCTTCCGTGCCCAAAGCTACATGTTATTTTCATAGAAACTTGTATGGTACTTGGCCCTCAATAAATGTCCTGATAATAGAGGGATATTAATAGCAAATATTTAACACTCCTTAACTCTAGACCCTGTTCCAAGTGCTTCGCAAATATTAAGTTGTTTAATCTTCACATAATCGTATGAATTATCATTTCTATCACACAGATGAAGAAAATGACATATAGTGAAATTATGTAATTTGTCAGCTGCTAATTGTCCAGGCCAGGATTCAACATAAGCAGTTAGCGTCAGAATCCAGGCTTTTGAGCAGTAGACTACAATGCTGCTTCCCCATGAACAAGGCAATAGTCACAGGCAAATCTGGTTCCCTAAAGTCTCACCTCTTCAGGCTTTTTGCTTTTGTTTCCTTGTTTGTTTTGTTTTGTTTTATTGTAAAGTACTGGCAATTGAATCCAAAGCCTTCACAGTGAGCCTCAGGCCTTTTTATTTATTCTTATTTATTTATTTATTGAAATAAGGTCTCGCTTTGTAGTTCAGGCTGGCCCTGAACTCACTATGTAGCCCAGGCAAGCCTTGAATTGAAGCAATCCTCCTGCCTCTGCCTCAGAATGCTGGGATTACAAGTGTGAGCCAGGACACCTAGTGAAACATAGGCTTTTTAAAAATTTTGAGTCTCGGGCCAGTGGGTTAGCTCAGTGGTTCAGGCGCCTGCCTCGCAAGTGCAAGGTCCTGAGTTCAATCCCTGGAAACCTCATACAATGCTGGGCGTGGAGACTCACATCCACCAGCAATCAATACACATACCACAGTGCCGGGCATGGTGGCTCACGCCTGTAATCCCAGCACTCGGGAGGCAGAGGCAGGAGGATTGCTGAGTTCGAGGCTTGCCTGGGCTACATAGCGAACTCAGGGCCAGCCTGAACTACAAAAGCGAGACCCTGTCTCAAAAAAAAAAAAAAAAAATTGAGTCTCACTAAATCCTAAATGGCCCAAACTAGATTTAAATTTGTGATCCTCCTGCTTCTACCTCTCAGGATTACAGGCACATGTCACCATGTCCTGTTTATGAAAACAAACATTCATAATGTATTGTGATAAATGTTGTAGTAAGGGTATGCCACAGTCCTTCAGAGGCATAGAAGGAAAGATTTCCAACCTTGTGTGGGATCACATAGGAGGGGAACAGTTCAGCAGAACTTTATAGGATGAGTGAGATTTAAAAGGGCAGGTTAGGGATTTAGCTCAGTGGTTGCAGTGCCTACCTGGCAGAAGGTCATAAATTCAGTCCGTCCCTGGTACCAAAAGAAATTTGGTTTTGGGTTTTCTTTTTTCCTGTTGTACCAGGGATTGAACTCATGACCTTGCACTTGCAAAGCAGGCAGCTGCACCATTAAGCTGAAACCCCAGCCCAAGATTTGGAAAGGAAAGAAAATATACCCTAAATAGCCAAATTATTTTCTGTGTTTAAAAATAATCTATATTTAGTCTACAACTGACTGATCTAATTAGAATTTTGAAGGAATATAATGTAAAAGGCAATATAATGAAAGAATTTTCTTTTTCTTTTTTTTTTTTTTTTTTTTTGAGACAGGGTCTCACTTTTGTAGTTCAGGCTGGCCCTGAGCTCGCTATGTAGCCCAGGCAAGCCTCAAACTCAGCAATCCTCCTGCCTCTGCCTCCCGAGTGCTGGGATTACAGGCGTGAGCCACCACACCCGGCACTGTGGTGTGTGATATTGATGGCTGGTGGGCATGAGTCACCATGCCCAACATTGAATGTGGTTACCAGGGATCGAACTCAGGACCTTGCGCTTGCGAGGCAGGCGCCGGAACCACTGAGCTAACCCTCTGACCCATGAAAGAATTTTCTTAACTATTTCTCCTATGAATTCCCAAAAATACCTGGTTACATCATATTGATCATGCTGCACTGCTATTAAGTATACACAGTATTTCTACCTCATTTAGTTATGAGGTATTTAAGGTGTGGGAAAGGGTTGCTGTTCTGCAAACAGTTAAAGAAATAAAGCTTTGGGCCGGAGGGTTAGCTCAGTGGTTCCGGCGCCTGCCTCGCAAGAGCAAGGTCCTGAGTTCGATCCCCGGTAACCACATAGAATGCTGGGTGTGGAGACTCATGCCCACCAACAATCAACACCGCATACCACAATGCCAGGCATGGTGGCTCATGCCTGTAATCCCAGCACTCGGGAGGCAGAGACAAGAGGATTGCTGAGTTCGATGCTTGCCTGGGCTATGTAGTGAGCTCAGGGCCAGCCTGAACTACAAAGCGAGACCCTGTCTCAAAAAAAAAAAAAAAAAAAAAAAGAAAAAGAAATAAAGCTTTATTCAAGAAAATTTACATTGGTTCTGCTCACAGCACTTTCTTCCCTTTGCTCTTGAATCATTTCTGGTGATCCCCTTCTTGCCATCAAAGTCTCCTGTGAGATTCCATTTCTTGGACCAGCATCTCTAGTATCAGGCCCTCCTTCCTGGCTCTTCAAAGGTCCACTCTAACCAGCCAGCCAAGGGTTCACCACTCCTTCATAGCCTTACCAGGTCCGTCAGAACTGTGCATCTTGTGGACCTGATGATCCCAGCACCTTTTCAGATGCCACCTACCTACCTTTCTAGTTAAAGCTTTTGTATGAGGAAAGAGTCTGCTTGTGTGGAGAAGACAACCTTCCTGCTCTGAAAGAGCTCCCAGTTGGAGAAGACAAAAGTTCTTTACCCTTTTGTGAGGAAGTTCACTCTCTTATCACTTACCACATGTCTAATCAATCTCCAGGTTTTGTTCTGTTTTCTTTTTTTTTTTTTTTTTGAGACAGGGTCTCACTTTGTAGTTCAGACTGGCTCTGAGCTCACTATGGAGCCCAGGCAAGCCTCGAACTCAGCAATCCTCTTGTCTCTGCCTCCCGAGTGCTGGGATTACAGGCGTGAGCCACCATGCCTGGCTGTTCTGTTTTCTTCTTAACTCTTGCCTCTTGTATCTTCATTCTTATTTGAAATTCTTCTGTAAAGGAATGTTTTCCTCTTTCCTTGTTTATTTATTTGTATCAATGAAGATTCAGTGATATTTATTTCATTCTTTGGGTTATAATCCTATAATATTTTGTTGCTCAGATGGTTTCAGATTTGGCTATTAGGAGGCGCTCTGTATTGACTTCTGGGTCTTGTTGGCACATGTCCATCTCGGCAACCACAAAATACTCTAGGCTCACTTTGTGTTTTCTTTGCCTCAACCCTGGAATCTATCCAAGGAATCTCCTTTTTGTTTGTTTTTGTTTTTGTTTTCTTGAAGACTAGTATTATAAATCAAGATCTGGGAACTAGTGGTATTCATTGTTACTGGGATATCATTGGTTCTAGGCCCTCTCAGGAGACACACTGAGGGAATATTTGTATATATACCTACTCACATATGAACTCACATCTGTATTTCTGTATCTTTATGTTTTTTTAAACAAGAGTTAATACTTAGACCACCCATATTTTCTAACTTTGTATGTATAGTTTCATATTATAAATACTTCTTCACAGCTTCATTTTCATTTCATTGTTTGCTTTTTAGATTTAATTGTGTTGATCTATATAATCCTGGTTTGTTCATTTTAACAATTGTCTTAATAGTAACCCTTCGTATGCATGAATCATCTTCTGTATTATTCCTAAGCACTGCCAACTCTGAAGATTATTGTTAGTCATTCAGAGCTATTATCGGTAGTAGGCAGTATCCTAAAGAAAAAGAAGAGTAGGTGGCCCAGCTTTTACTTCAGGGACATTATAACTGTCACACTCATATGGTAGCCTCTATTGAAGAACACATTAAGAGAATTTTGTTGAATAGGTGACGGCCTTACTCCTCTATTCAATTCTTTTGTGTACCTGTATTGAGATAGTGAGTTGTCATTGTTTCTTTGTTCTGGTTTTATGTTTCTTATTTCTATTCTTCTTAACCCTAGTTATCCTCCGCAGTTACTTTTGGTATTATTTTATAAACTCCTTATAGCCCAAAAGTTTCCTTTGGGATTCAAAGTCAGTTATTTTTCAAATTCAGTATGAATTGTCTGAATTTAGACCATTTTTTCAGGAAACAATTGAGTTAAAAGGGGTAAATCACACTACAGAAAATTAGGTGCTATAGTTTTATAATTCTTCTGATAATAAGTCTTGGATTTTGTAATTTTACTATTTATGCAGACATTTACTACCTGATGATAATTAAAATTGATCACCTTTGGAGTTAGTAAGTATAAATGAGAGATGCTTCAAAATGGAAAGCTACACAGGTTTTTGGTGTTGTTTTTTTTTTGAGAGTCTTAGGGGATCTGTTTGTTACATCAGATCATGACTGCTTTTTTTCAGCACTGAGGGTTTCACAAAAGCAACCAAAGCGGACAGCCTTGTGCAGAGAAGAGTCCTACTGAGTAGCTGTTACATAAATGGATGGATAGATAGATGGACGCAAAAACTCCATAAACTCTGGTGTCAGAAACGTATCTGTCTTAGTTACTTCCCTCCTTGTTGGGACATATTATCCAACAGCTATAATTGAAGAGAAAAGAGATTCATTTTGGCTCATAGTCCATTGTAGGCTAACTCCACAGGTGAGGGCAAGACACTTGACAGGAAGACTCCTCAGATCACGCAGAGAAACAGAGTGAAGGAAGGAGCCAGGGAGGGAAATAACCCCTTCTCGGCCAGTCCTCTCATATCTGTCATCTCCCAATAGCAAGTAAACAACACCCATATTCCAACCACCTTCCAAAAGCCCCATCTGTGAGTGCATGCAGCTTTGGGGCATATTTTAGGTCTAAACCACAACAGTATCATGGAGTTCAATCCCCAGCACCACAAGAAAAAGAGAGAATCCATGGGATAAAATCACTGACAGCCAATGGCATCTCCTCATGTTGCTAGTGCCCACTGAGCAGGCTCTTGGACAACTAGCACTCATTTAGGGAGAGTTCTATTGCTGGCCATGAGAGCCTGGGTCAATGGCTCCACAGGAAATGGAGTCAACAAGAACTTCAGGCCAGAATGTAGGGTTACAAAAATGTATCAAGTGCTACAATGATGTTGCAGAAGGTGACATAATTGTATTTGAATAAATGTAGATCTTTGTACATGAATGAATGAATATGTGGATTTTTCTCTATGTTTATTTGTTTGTTTGTTTTTTGCTTTTGAGACAGGGTCTTGCTTTGTAGTTCAGGCTGGCCCTGAGCTCACTATGGTGCCCAGGCAAGCCGCCACGAACTCAGCAATCCTCCTGTCTCTGCCTCCCGAGTGCTGGGATGACAGGTGTGAGCCACCACGTCCGGCATTGTGGTATGCGGTGTTGATTGTTGGTGGGCATATCTCCAAGCCCAGCATTCTATGTGGTTACCGGGGATCGAACTCAGGGCCTTGCACTTGCGAGGCAGGCGCCGGAACCACTGAGCTAACCCTCCGGCCCTGTTTTTTTTTTTTTTTTGAGA